>CM060203.1:20319238-20358437 GCA_030562195.1 Nipponacmea schrenckii
ATTGTCTTCTTAAAATCTTGACTTAATCTTAGTTAAGTTTTCAGGATACAGATATTAGATAGAGTTATTACAGAGTTATTCCCCTTGAAGTTATAGTCACATTTCTTTACTCTCTGTGCTGTGTGTTTGTATTGTGGTTTGTAAAGTTTTTTAAATCTATAATGTGGGCTCATGTTTCTATCTAGACATATTTAAACATATCGTATTAAAGTATAAAGCAATAATGTAAGAAATGGAAGATTAGTTATAGATTTTAACACTGTTCAGAGTTGAACTCTAGATAATTTAGAAATAATGAAGAAAGTGACCATTATTTATTCACTAAAATTATTTTGTCATATTTACATTTTATTGTGAACCTTTTACCGTTTACCATTTACCGATGAACTACAAATTTCCATATTGACCTCCGATGACGTTATGACGTCGTTATGACGTGATCTTCTGTGACAACTTTGATACACAACAACATTAGACAAAAATAGACAAGACGATGGATCAAATATCGGTCTCCGAGTTTGTGTTTTATATTTGTTATATTTTAAGTAATTCTTTCATCTTATAGATGAACTTTTAAAAGTGTTTTTTTATTTGCTAGTAGTAAAGTTTCAATTAACGTCGAACTATTTTATTTCGTCAGAATCCCTCCAAATCTAAAATAGTTCACTTTTGACCACCTTCATCTCCGGAAACGAATATATTTTTTATTGTGGTGCTCATGAGGTAGAAAAGAATCGTATCATTACCTAAGATTATGGATGGACGAACACTTAGATATGAAAAAGGCCACACGTGAGCTCTCAAAATCTGCAAGTCGAGCCCTCGGTGTACTATATATAAGCTATGTGGTGGCATGACTCTCTCCGTTTTTCAAAAGCTATGTTGTTGTCTTGTTAAACCCATTTTATTATACGCCCACATGAAATGGGGGGCGTATATTGTCGTCACCCACATCCGTCCGTCCGTCCGTCCGTCCGTCCACAATTGCTCGTAAACACTCTACACGGTGTAATTCTTGACGGATTTAGATGAAACTTAATATGAGTGTTTATGATCACGCAAGGATGAACCCTATTGAAAATCAGCGAAATCGGAAAAAAATTAGTATGAGTTTGTGCCCTTGTTCTTGAATGGCTCGTAAACACTCTACAAAGTGCAATTCTTGACCGATTTTGATGAAACTTTTGAGCGCTTGACAGAAATAATCCAAATGGTAACAAACTAAGAACTGACAGACAGTTCAAACATTCCATATCAGTTGAATCATACGTCACTGACTGTCAAATTTCACGGTTTCACAGAAGACTTTTATGCCAAGTAAGAAGTGGTTGCTTTCCTTTAGCCATAGAAACCGGACGGTATGGTAAACCCCCAATCCCGCTTAATGAACGCACCTGTCAATGCTGCCAATATGATGTAATTGAGGACGAACTTCACGTCATTTTAAATTGTAATGTGTATGATAATTATAGAAAGGAACTTTTAGAATATTGTATTTATTTGTACCCTGACTTTAATGTTTTAACTGATATTCAAAAATTTATTTTTATAATGATTCACCATTCAGTACAGAGGCAATTAGGCAGTTTTTTTTAGAGAAAATGTATTTTAAACGGAAATCAATTTTAAGCATATAACTATATATATCTCTATACTCTTATTTTAAGTTTTACTTGTTTAGTCTAATGTTTATATATTGTATTATTTAATCATTTATGTTTATCAGTTTTACCTGTTTATGAATGTAACTGTGTGTGTTTTATTTCACCTTCTGTATATACACTGTTGATATCGCAAGTGTCTCGTAAGCCAGTTATGGCTGGAAACAAATATGTCTTTTTACGATATAATATTTTCGATGTTTGTGACACTTATTTTTTAATAAAATAATTATTATTATTATCAAAACGTAGTTCAATTTGATTGACAGGAGTTGTTTTGCTGGTTATTTTCGCACTTGTCTAGATGAACTTTTAAAAGTGTTTTTTATTTGCTAGTAGTAAAGTTTCAATTAACGTCGAACTATTTTATTTCGTCAGACTCACAACGTAGTTCAAGTTGATTGACAGGAGTTGTTTTGCTGGTTATTTTCGCACTTGTCTTACAATAATAATAGGCTTTACTATATTATAGCAATAATTTTATCATTAAAGGTACGATCAAAGAATCCTGAACAATACCGAATGCTAAAGTTGTAGTAGATGAAATTATAAAAGGACTGAGAACATACCCCCCCCCCTTCTCTCTCTCTCTCTTCTCCTCCCCTAGTTTGACTATCCCTGTAAATACTACTATAAGAATATAATTATATTATTGTGTATATTTTTATAATTATTTCTGTGATTTTTGTTTGTAAATGATCCTTTTTATATGTTGATTGTAAATATCCATTATATTTTATTCTATTATTTAATCCAGGGTTCTTGTCCACCATGGTGCAGAACGACAAAATATTCAAATTCTTTTCTTTGTCTGAAAACTTAGGCATATTAATTTGGATTCTAGAGTTTTTTAAAGTTCCTGGGGTCTAATTAGTAGGAAATGAGCATAACATGTGCCTAATTTCTTTATTTGGTAAAGTTAGCTATTTGTCATATTTGGCTCCTATGACGTATATACCAAACCAAACACCCCTATATACCGCTATATCTAATATAGTTCTGTATTATCATGTAAATAAAGGTTATATTGTTTTAAAACACCTTTCATTTCATTGCTTTATCTCAACATATATGTCAGTTCATTCGGCAATTCTCGACAGTTTCCGAGTTCTATGTTACAGAGCTCTAGCATATAACCTTCGCGGTAGCCAGACTTAATTGTTGGGGGGGAGAGGGGGGGGGTAATTTATCCAGAGGGGCAAATAGTTGTACAGTAATGGAATACATCAGTTGTTTTCTTTCAGGGCAGCAATCCATTTTATGGAAGAGGCATTGTCCTCCTGTCGCTTCCTTGAAGGAGAGGGGTGGCTCCTCCAGACAGGCCATTTGAATTACGTTATGCCCCACTACAAAGTAGTCAAGACTAAGGACGGCATTGAACACGGTTTCAAAGTTAGTGCCCTGAAGGAGTCGGGAGGTTCTTTAGCCACTGGTTCATTCAGGCAAGGCGATACCAAAAGCGAAGAAAAGAGTGAAAAATAGTCTGTTTTCAATTACAATCGGTATATTTATAAAATAATTATACCAGACAGTCCCTCAATAAAATAATACAAAACAAAACGGTTAACAAATGAACTTTACTAATCGCTCAACTATCTTACAATCGGCCTGTGTAACTACTGAATGAGTGAGAGAGCGAGTCAGTGTATAAAGGAGTAAGTTGTAGCGTGTAGGCCACTAGTTAGGGCTTATACTGTACTGTACTATAGCATTGAGTTCATAGCGAGAATGCTTTAAAAAGAAAATTGATAAAATACAATTACTATAGAATTGTTCCAAAGACCAAGTGATTGTCTTCCATAAGATTCTATGTGGTGTTTTAGTGTGTAAAGCCTTTTATAGAAGAATTAATGTCCTCATCTCTACTGATCACCGCTGGTAAGCTGTAGAGCGTATCGAGATTAATGAGCGGGGATAGAGTAGAAGTCAAGGGTTTGTCGACCTATTCTAGAGTTGGACAGTATTGTATCTCATCCCTGCGCATAAATCATAGGAACAGTATCTTGTTCACATATTTGATAAAAGATGATGTCAATATAAATGCTATAATGTCAATGTCGCTCTAGGAAAGAAATCAATTCTTGAAAAATATAAATTCATTTCACTTGCTGCATACTCGCTACAGTAAGTAACATTTATATATTTTTTATATTGCTGGAAATGATGTACAATCAACTGATTTTGATATTCTGGTTTTCCCCCCAGTTTATTTCTTTTCACGTCCATGATCTGGAAAATTGTGGTGAAAATATGTTCATTTTTTTTTATTATAATTGATATACTAAGCAGTGGAACTCATCCGCAAAATATGCTGAAAATGTCTCATTCGAATTATATATATATATCCTTGATATGTTACAAAATTAATATAAAGCCAGATAAGATGAACACTATTTTCACGGCAAGTTTGTCAGATCATTGTAACAATTGATGAGTTGTAATAATCTATTATCGTACGTTAGTTATTATCGTATTCGGGCGCTATATAGCCATTTCTTGTGCTGATATACCTTAATACACTTCATTTCTCGTCCCTACAAAGTTTATAATACTGACACGTCGAACAATATTGATGATGAGGCAATATCTGAGATTTCTTTGTTAAAAAAAGAATTAACAAGCTCAAGTCTAGCTTATATTTCATTTTAATAATCCTAGAATACAGACTGAATAAAATGATATGATGTTTTGATTGTTATTAATGTCAAGTTTTAATGATGTAAGGTAACCTTACCAGTATTGGAGACATGACGTAATCCAAAGTTTTAATCATTCCACAAATGGCTGCCAATGATATCACAAGGATTATAATAGTTGTACAGATTTTAATTCTAGTATTGAATAGCGTTCTTTCAGGTAGTTTGGTATTTTTTTCTTTATTAAGTGGTTAAGTTGAGTTGTTTTTCTGTCGCTCTCCTCTAAGTCGACTTGAACATGCTCACATAACCAACTGTAATTTGCCAAAGCGACAGCTTCAACCAGCTGATCACTACCCGGTCCATCTGACGCTAAAACACATTTTAAATGTGAGTGCAAGCATCTGAGATCTCCACTTTATGTTACTGGATCATTGTTTCAGTATTTTGGCGATGGAGTTGTCATACAGTGGTCCTCACTTATAACGAACATGCCTATACCGATAGTGATTTTTTGGCGCTTTTCCTACAGCTTTAAAAACGGAGTAAAATTAGCAGGTCAAATACCAAAGAATTAGCTGATAGAAAAGGTCGATTTTGAGTTTTATAAATAAATGGATGAAAGGAATGCGACCAAGGAATCACAAAATTTTAAATGTTGCCAAGCTATATTCGATTTTCCGTGTAAACTGGAAGTGATGCAAATGTCTGTCTTTACATAAAAACTTTCAGATCAATCGTACAAAAATTGAAAAAAATGTCAAAAATATCACATTTTTACCGAGAATAGTGTGCCACTAATTTAAGTATTTCGATTTATTGACTTCAAACGAAAATCATTCAGCAAGTGCGACTTTAAGAACCAAATTCATTTTTAAGAAATGTTGTCACTTCCGGTATTGCAAAGTTCAAGGTAAGAGTTTCAATTTATATTCGTGCGCAGCTTTGCCACTACCGAAAGTCTAGAAAGTTGAATAGTTACTTTTACTTCTTAATTTAATAATTAGTATTACATGAGGTGATACTGCTAACATACATTACATAATTAGTATTACAGTTTAAGCGAAGTGAAGTCTATAAAAATCAAAATTGACAATTCGACATTGTCCTGTCTAACATTTACTTTTACAAATACAGTGAAACCTGGCTATAACTAGCATTTCGTTTTATCCATTTATTTTTCAATGAAATTAGTGCAGTGAAAAACGGGACTTTTAAAGTTGTTCGTTATTACCGGTTTTTCCGTATAGGCATGTTCGTTATAAGTGAGGCCAAAATACTGAAACAATGATCCAGTAACATAAAGTTGAGATCTCAGATGCTTATACTCAAATTTAAAATGTGTTTTAGCGTCAGATGGACCGGGCAGTGATCAGACTGGTTGAAGCTGTCGCTTTAGCAAATTACAGTTGGTTATGTGAGCATGTTCAAGTCGACTAAGAGGAAAGCGACACAAAAACGGTACCAAGAAAAAAATACCAAACTACCTGAAAGAACGCTATTCAATCCTAGAATTAAAATCTGTACAACTATTATATTCCTTGTGATATCAGTGGCAGCCATCTTGTGGAATGATTAAAAATTTGGATTACATGATGTTTCCAATACTGGTAAGGTTACCTTACATCATTAAAACTTGACATTAATAACAATCAAAACATATCATTTTATTCAGCCTGTATTCTAGGATTATTAAAATGAAATATAAGCTGGACTTGAGCTTGTTAATTCCTTTTTTAACAAAGAAATCTCAGATATTGCCTCATCATCAATATTGTTCCACGTGTCAATATTATAAACTTTGTAGAGAAGAGAAACAAGTTTTTAGTCAGATTGAAAACTTTAAGAGAATTAAATACTCATTAAATTGTGTTTGGACGTGTTGTATTAATTATATACGTTTATATTAAATATATTATATTGTCTTGTTTACTTCTCCATCTTGCTTTACTCGATGTATGTAGTTTTTGTGAATGAACTCCAAACTGTCTTATTACGTTATTATGGTTTATACATAGATATCATATAAATAACTAGATAGACCAAACGCTATAGGTCATGTTTTATTACAAAATGACACTGACAACCTTTATTGGAAAATATAACTACTGTCTCAAATCGAATACGACACTAATTGAATTATTGAAAACGTCTTTTCTTATTTATCATTTCGTAAAGTTTAAGTAGTAATCGTACATCTAGATTTACGGCACCCATTCGTTTCGCTCCGGGCTATTCAATTATAAATATACCTAGTTTCTTGTATATCATTAGGTCAAGTTTAGAAAATCAAAAATGAAATTGGTATGGGAATAGCAGATGAAATTGATAAAGAAACTAAATATATTTTTTGCCAAAGATGATTTATGGTCAGCTGATTTAATTAATATACCCCCAGAAAGATGTTATAAATATTGTTTAACAGTTATAGATTTATAAACAAGATATGTTTTGGTTATGCCAGGGGCGCAGATCGCTTTTTCAATGTGGGGGGGGGGGACGTGTCGCGTACCCAGGATTTACTCAAAAGGGGTCGGCATGAAACCGTTTCAGTTGAGCTTGTGACACCGTATCTTTATAGCTCTCCGAAATAAAGAAAAAGCAACTTCTTGGATCTGCGCCCCTTGGTTATTCCTCTAACTGTTCAATAAGCATTTGAAACAATAATGTAACAATCAGACAGAAAACCAAAAAGGCTATGAATAGATCAAGGAACGTAAGTTTTTAATAAAAACATGAAATCTCCAGGGTATGAAATTTACAGCACATATAACGTAGGTAAAGCTGTAGACTTGACTCCCACCCCTTTAAAAACTGTAAATCTAAACTCGGACAGCGTAATGTTAATATTGAATTTAAATTATTCAATTATATGGTTAGCCCAATCTTATAATACGGTGTTGAAATATGGGGAACCGAGCTCAAACCGGAAATATAAACTGTACACAACAAATTCTGTAAATGGCTCCTATATGTACAGGAATAAAAACTTTGTAAGAGCAGAGTGTGGTAGATTAGATCTCTATGTAAATTAGGTTATTAAACCAGTCAAATATTTTCTTGTGATACAGAAATTGTGTTATCAGACGCTATACGAACACGATTTACATGTTAGGTTCAAATGGTACTCATTTGTTCGTATGTTGTTACTTAGTTCTAGTTTTAGTCATGTGGGGATGTAACAGGTCACACACTTTCTTGTTTGCTTCAGACAACGTATTAGATATATAATTTTTTTTTAAAATGGTATTCAATCTCCTCGTGAATTCTACCACAAGATTAAATCTAGTATTAATGCCGAATCTTATTTATCTAGTCCATTATCACATAAACTTTGTTTTTGTCTTGCTAATCTAAGATGTTTAACTCTTGTGATTGAACAAGACCACCGCCATAATATTACAAGAGAGGATAGAATATGTTCAATTTGTAATACAAAACAACTAGGTGACGAGGTACACTTTCTAGTATTCTGTCCCATACTTCAAGATCTTAGAATACATTTCCTTCCCACGTAACTAACTAAATACTGAACTGAGGACAATGTTATCAGATTGTTTAAAAGCTAAGATCCAAGTATAGTTCGTTATCTGTCTAATATAATATACAAGTAGTTGGAAATAAGAGCGGAAATCCTAAACTGATAGATTGTTTATTATTTATGCTAACCCATATATATATATACAGGTCGAGAGATATTATGTATATATGAATTGAATATAGATTAAATAACGACTTGTTCTCTCGATAATGGATTAAATGTTTCATTTTACCAAGAATTGATGATATCCCTTGTTACTAATATATTTTACAGTGAGTAGAGCAAGTACTTGTACTTTATCTTTACCTATATATATATATATATATGTCTGTATATTTGTATAAATTATATGTTATTACTGGTTGTGTTTTTATTTAGTCTTTATATAATCTCATACCACAAATCTTTCCACCACGTAAGTCAAAACATGACGGACTGACGGACACAGACAATGACTGACCGAGCGATGAACATAGGAACAAACCTCTAGCTACCATGGATGTTGTCTATGCTTTGACTCTACGGATTCGGTGGTTAAGCTCGCTTACCAAGCCGCCTCTCAAAGAGCAATCAAACGGCTCTTTTCAAGGCCACCCAAATTCTCACAAGAGGGTGAAAACAGTCTTATTTCAAAATAGCATCCAAAATTACAACACAAAACACTACCTCACCCCACATGTTATCATGCCATACCCCACCATTTTGTCTTTACCACCCACACAAGCATAACCTCCATACAAATCGTGTATAGTATAATACAGTATAAGCCCTTATATAACTATATAGTAAAAGAGACCCCCCCCCCCCCCATCCAAACAATTAAATCTGGCTACCGTGAAGGTTATATGCTAGAGCTCTGTAACATAGAACTTTACGGAAACTGTCGAGAATTGCCGAATGACATGAGAACAGACATATATGTTGAGATAAAGCAATGAAATGAAAGGTGTTTTAAAACAATATAACCTTTATTTACATGATAATACAGAACTATATTAGATATAGCGGTATATAGGGGTGTTTGATTTGATATATACGTCATAGGAGCCAAATATGACAAATAGCTAACTTTACCAAATAAAGAAATTAAGCACATGTTTTGCTCATTTCCTACTAATTAGACCCCAGGAACACTCCAGAATCTAAATTAATATGCCTTAGTTTTCAGGCAAAGAAAGAAAAAGAATTACACCATGGTGGACAAGAACCCTGGATTAAATAATAGAATAAAATATAATGGATATTTACAATCAACATATAAAAAGGATCATTTACAAACAAAAATAACACAAATAATTATAAAAATATACACAATAATATAATTATATTCTTATAGTAGTATTTACAGGGATAGTCAAACTAGGGGAGGAGAAAAGAGAGGCGGGAGGGGGGGGGCATGTTCTCAGTCCTTTTATAATTTCATCTACTACAACTTTAGCATTCGGTATTGTTCAGGATTCTTTGATCGTACCTTTAATGATAAAATTATTGCTATAATATAGTAAAGCCTATTATTATTGTAAGACAAGTGCGAAAATAACCAGCAAAACAACTCCTGTCAATCAACCCGAACTACGTTGTGAGTCTGACGAAATAAAATAGTGCGACGTTACTTGAAACTTTACTACTAGCAAATAAAATACACTTTTAAAAGTTTATCTATAAGACGAAAGAATTATTTAAAATATAACAAATATACAACACAAACTCGGAGACCGATATTTGATCCATCGTCTTGTCTATTTTTGTCTAATGTTGTTGTGTATGAAAGTTGTCACAGAAGATCACGTCATAACGACGTCATTACGTCATCGGAGGTCAATATGGAAATTTGTAGTTCATCGGTAAATAGTTAACGGTAAAAGGTTCACAATAAAATGTAAATATGACAAAATAATTTTAGTGAATAAATAATGGTCACTTTCTTCATTATTTCTAAATTATCTAGAGTCCAACTCTGAACAGTGTTAAAATCTATAACTAATCTTCCATTTCTTACATTATTGCTTTATACTTTAATACGATATGTTTAAATATGTCTAGATAGAAACATGAGCCCACATTATAGATTTAAAAAACTTTACAAACCACAATACAAACACACAGCACAGAGAGTAAAGAAAGGTGACGATAACTTCAAGGGGAATAACTCTGTAATAACTCTATTTAATATCTGTATCCTGAAAACTTAACTTAAGTCAAAATTTTAAGAAAGACAATATTATCTTATTGGTTAAAGCTAAATTTAAAATTGATTTAGGTGATTGATCAATCAGATTCAAATTAACTTTTCAAAAAACTTTTCACCAGGACTATTTCTTAATAATCCAGAAATCTACTCATGTTTTATTTTAGATTTATAGAATTATTATAGATTTGTTACACATTCACAAAAACTGTCTCTTATTCATTACAAACATGTCCTCAAGACCAAAACAATATGCACATTTGGAGATGCGGAAAATCCCCACAATACAGAGCCTACTTATCCTGTCTCTCCACCAGCCGACAACTTTCAATATTAATAACGCTGGAATAGGGGCAGATATTTCGGTCTATCATTAGTCTAAACTGGTATTTAAAGCAGAGCGTCAAATCCCGTGATCACTAGGATTCCTGGTCAGGGGAATACTCTGGTCCGTTATTTAACTATTTCAAATATTAATAAATTTTACAAAACCAAAAATATCCTAGCTGATCTGATTAGTTTAACTGCTCCTCACGTACATTCTGTAATTAGTGAAACAACGTGTCAGTGAGAAGCTGTTTAAATCTACAAATAACAAATTACAAATAACTTACCAGACTTGGTTATCATAAATATCAATCCCTAATGCTGAATGTAAAGGGCTAAAAGTCTTTATAGTGGAATGTTTCAAATCGAAGAGTTTTCTGTTCGTCTTGACATCAAATTTCATCAAGCCCCAAGTAGCTTCAGAAATATTATTTGACCATCGTATACTATAAACTATACTGAATTGAAAGCCGCAGCGCGCTGTAAAATTCCTTAAAGAAAGAAGCAGGTTCGAAACATAATCATAAATATAGAATCTCTCTTTGTTAAAAATTTCTTGGGAAATCTGTTTTAAAAAAAACCACATTGCCAACATATATGTATCTTTTCCTATCTTAGTTGATTAACTCAAATTGCTAAATTGAAAAGTTGTTATATCCACGTGCTTCATCGAATAGATTTCCTACCAAAGGTTTATTTGTAGACTTAATATAGATAAACAACGAAAAATCCAAATGAAGATAATTCTTCTCACTGAAACATTTGTTTTTATTGTATATTGCAGATTACAACTATGTTAACAACTATCGTGATTTTAAGGAACAATTACCTTTGTATGCTAATCCGTTTCTAAATTTCTTTGACAGATTCACAACCGTCTTGTTGCCGTCCAGAGCCAGAGAGAAAAAAAATCCATTCTTTGTGTACCAATACAAGACACGTTGTTTTATATCAGCTGTTAAGATTTTGATATTACCATCTTTACTGACATGGTATTGTTGCCATTGTTTATCTTTACAAATATTTATTACTTTCGAGGAATCGAAAGAGGTAAAAATCATCGGTCTTTCTGAAAATCAAATCGTTCCATACAAAGTAAGATACAGGTTCTATCCATTGAAATATTACTTCAATTACTCCATTGTTAATAACAGTGGGACTTAGATAATGTGACAAAGATGTACGTGGAAGTGATCAGACTGATTGTGGTTGTTGCTTTAACAAATTACAGTTGATTATGTGAGTATGTTCAATTCGACTTAGAGGAGAGCGACACAAAACAACTCAACTTAACCACTTAATAAAGTTCGCCAAAATGATCAAAGTATTATGCGATATCTGTGAAGAAAATTATCAGATCAACACTAAATTTAATAGTGCACATCTTCATAATGATATCGACACACATAGAAACAATCAAAAGAGTCCATAGAGAAGTGTAGCCTGTAGAGTGAGCACGAGTTGCACCCTATAGCTAATGAAGTGAAAAAAGCTAAGTCAGACGCGAAAAGTGAAAAATTATCAGATCATCACAAAAATCAATAGGGATCATCTTCATCATGACACTGACCCACAAAATCAAAATCAAAAGAATCCATAAATAATTGTAGCCTGTAGAGTGAGCACGAGTTGCACCCTATAGGTAATGAAGTGAAAAACGCTAAGTCAGATGCGATATTTCGGTGAAAAATTATCCGATCATCACGAAAATCAATAGGGATCATCTTCATAATGACACTGACCCACAAAATAAAAATCAAAAGAATCCATAAAGAATTGTAGCGTGTAGAGTGAGCACGAGCTGCACCCTATAGCTAATGAAGTGAAAAAAGCTAAGTCAGACATGATATTTAGGTGAAAAATTATCCGATCTTCACGAAAATCGATAGGGATCATCTTCATAATGACACTGACCCACAAAATAAAAATCAAAAGAATCCATGAAGAATTGTAGCCTGTAGAGTGAGCACGAGGTAAATGTGAACGGACGGACGGACGGACGGACGGACCGACAGGGCGATTACAATATACGCCCTTACTTACGTGTGGGCGTATAAAAAAGGATCATTTACAAACAAAAATCACACAAATAATTATAAAGATAGCTTGCCAGACAAGGTAAAATACGGGCAGCATTTATTTTGAATAAAAACTTTTCAGTACAGTAAAAATTAGCAGAATGAAATATTCAACCTTCCGCCATATACTTATTTTCTAGGGTGTCTAGTTTCATTAAAATCTGTCAAGGATTGTACCTAATATAAATAACAACTCATTAAATATTTTTCGGTATTTTCACGATTTGCAATAGGGTTCACCCTTAAGAATATTTTGATATTTCTAATTTTTAATAAGGCTCATCCTTGGGTGATATTTTAACAATTTCAGCGAGTCAAAAATGGATGTTTAGTGTTTACAAGCTGAAAAGTGAAAGCAATAACAATAGCAATAACAAGGGCAATAACTGACACTCAATATTTTTTATTTATCTGATTTTCAATAAGGTTCATCCTTGGGTAAAAACAAATACTCAAGCCATGTTTCATCAAAATCCATTAAAAAGTGTTCTTTCTAGAGTGTTTGCAAGCTAAAATTGAACGCGTTTTCAAGAACAAGGGCAATAACTGACACTAAATATATTTCGATTTATTTGATTTATAATAGGGTTCATCCTTGGGTAAAAGCAAATACTCAAGCCAAGTTTAATCACAATCCATTAAGAATTGTTCTTTCTAGAGCGTTTACAAGCTAAAATTGAAGGCGTTTTCAAGAACAAGAGCAGTAACTCATACTAAATATTTTTCGATTTCGCTGACTTTCAATAGGATTCATCCTTGAGTTATAACACACTCTCACACCAAGTTTCATCAAAATCGCTCAAGAATTGTGCCATGTAGAATGTTGACGAGACAAAAATCGAACAAGTTTTAAAGAACAAGGGCAATAATTCATATTAGATATATTTTGATATTTTAATTTTCAATAGGGCTCATCCCTGGGTGATATCAAACAATTTCAGTGAGTTTTGTCAACATTGGTCATGAATTGTGCTTTGTAGAATGTAAATAAGCAAAAAAGTTGAATGCGTTTTCAAACACAAGGGCAATAACTGACACTAAATATATTTCGATTTATTTAAATGTCAATAGGGTTCATCCTTGGGCAAAAACAAATACTCAAGCCAAGTTTTATCAAAATCCATTAAGAATTGTTCTTTCTATAGAGTGTTTACAAGCTAAAATTGAACGCATTTTCAAAACAAGGGCAATAACTGATACTAAATATTTTTCGATATAACTGAATTTCAATACGGTTCATCCGTAGGTGATTACAAATACTCATGCCAAGTTACGTCAAAATCGCTCAAGAATTGTGACTTGTAGAGTGTTTACAAGACAAAAATCCAACACATTTTATAGAACAAGACAATAATTCCAGGAGCGTAGCGTGACCATTTTGACTGGGGGGGTGTAACGTCTAAGTTTTACCGACGAACACGTGTAACGTCAAAGTTTTACCGACGAACACGTGTTCTTCCCGGGGCAAAAATAACTTACTCGCACTTTTAAGTATATACATTATACACGAACGAAATCCATCGTTAAAGCAAATCCTAAACCTTAGAAAACCATATCAATCAGGGGTGTATCTAGAATATGCCTGAGAGGGGGGACTGAAAGGTGATTTTTCCAAGGCAAGCCCTGCAGGCCAAAGGCCTTCGTATTCGGCCCTTGCAGTGGCGGGGGGTTCGGGGGTCCTTCCCCGGAAAATTTTACATACTTGGAAACCCGGAGAATACATCTGACGCGATTTTGGAAGTCTTTTCCACTGGTCCAAATTATCAATTTTCATCAGAAAACCATATGTTTTCTATGTCCTTTTTCGACCTATTCTGCGTTTTACCGACATGGGGGGGGGGGGGGGGGGGGGGGGGGTTCGGCTGTTCTCCCCCTGAAAATTTTACAAACTAGGAAACCCGGAAAATACATCTGACGCGATTTTGGAAGTCGTTTCCACCGGTCAAAATTATCAATTTTCGTCGGACAACCATATGTTTTATATAGCCTTTTTCGACCTATTCTGCGGTTTACCGACAAGTTCAGTAAAAATCACTTTTTATGTAGACGAACAGTTTTCCGATAACATCATAACTGACACAAGGTTTCCACACTTTCGGTCAGCCAATCGGTTTTACTGAAGGCTCTATTTCCCATCCATGACCGTCTATTATCGACCGATTCCGCGTTTTATCGACAAGTTTAGTAAAAATCACTTTAATGTGGACGAACGGTTTACCGATAACATCTTAAGAGACACAAGGTTTTCACTCTTTCGGTTAACAAATCGGTTTTACCGAAGACTCCAGTCATAACCAACTTATACCGACCGATTCCGGTAGTTTCAGTAAAAAAAAAATACTTTTAATGTTGACAGTTTACTGATAAAATCATAACCAACACAAGGTTTTTACTTTTTAGGTTAAGGGGGTTGACAACCCTAAACCTATGTACAAAAAATAGACGATTTAAACCACCTCTTTTCCACCTATCTGAAATATTTAAATATTAATGGAAAGAGGGGACTTTCAGCTATCCAAAAATATAAAATTTATTTCTTTATGACATTTCAACTTTGAGAAATAGGGTATGGAAGATGAACGAAAAAAACGTCAATTATTCCCTTAAAATTAGCATATCTACTAGACTATTTAATATAGAAGGTTGAAATTTTGCACAACGCAAGTCTACATATATCTCTACAAAATTACGTTGGCTTTTTGGAAAATTTTGTTTTGTTCTGAAGATATTGATAGAAATCAAAATTTTGGGAGTGCATTTACGAAAAATTGAATTTTCAAAAAACTATTCATTTTATAAAAAAAAGCCAACGTAAAGTTATAGAGGACATCGTAAGCTTTAGCTGAAGCCAAAGTTTTTAAAAATCGGATAAATTGTAAGCGAGATATGCTTTTGGAAAAATGGCAGTTTTTTTCAACATTTTGCAAACACATGTAAACCTTACGTAATTAACGATCATGTTGTTAAAAGATTGTCTTTCATGCCGTAGAAATCTTTAAGCACCTTTTAGACATCGATATGCACCGATATCCACATAATTGGAGTGCTAAAACAATGGATTAGCACATGTCAAAACCCTTCCACCCACCAATCATAAAATTTTCTCTGTTTACATGTGACGTAATGATTTATGGGACATCACGTGACTTCTGGATTCCCCCGATACACAAACTCTTACTTTGCGTGCCGATATTAACAATAACTGACCGGCAAACGTAGAGAATGTTTATTTAGCCGATGACGTTGTAATCACAAATGTCAACTGACAACGTAATTTGTACGTCTACATTGAGGAATACCCCGTTTTGTTCTATAAATAGATTATCTTCACGGACGGATATCAGACGAACTACTGAAGCGATTGAGCTAAAATTTTTCATACATGAGTTTTTTTTAATGTCAAATAGAATGGATATAAACTAAATGCGTTTCTTGATTGAAATACACTTCGAACGATAAGGTTGTCAACCCCCTTAATTGGTTTTACCGACGGTCCCACCTTGCCGTCTTTTATCGACCGATCATAACCAACTCAATGTTTTGACTTTTTAGGTTAATTAATCGGTTTAATCGATCGATTCCGCGTTTTACCGACGGTTCCATCCACGACCCCCCTTTTTACCGACCGATTCCCCGTTTTACCGACGAGTCCAGTAAAACTGGGGGGGTGTGACACCCCCCACACCCCCCGGTAGCTACGCCCCTGAATAATTCGTATTAAATATATTTCGATATTTTCCATTTTCAAAAGGATTCATCCTTGGGTGATATTAAACAATTTCAGCAAGTTTTGTCAAAATCCGTCAATAACTGTGCTTTGTAGAGTGTTTACAAGCCAAAAATTGAACGCGTTTTCAAAAACATGGGCAATAACTGATATTAATTTTTTTTCGATTTAACTGGTTTTCAATAGGCTTCATCCTTGGGTGATAACAAATACTCAAGCCAAGATTCATCAAAATCCATTAAGAATTGTTCTTTCAAGAGTGTTTACAAGCTAAAATTGAACGCGTTTTCAAGAACAAGGGCAATAACTCATACTAAATATTTTTCGATTTCGCTGATAGGGTTTATCATTGAGTTATAACATACTCTCAAACCAAGTTTAATCGAAACCAGTCAAGAATTGCACATTGTAGTATGTTTACGAGCCATTCAAGAACAAGGGCAAGAACTCATACTATATTTTTTCCGATTTTGCTGATTTTCAATAGGGGTTCATCCATGCGTGATTATAAACACTCATATAGAGTTTCGTCAGAATCCGTTAAGAATTGCGCCCTCTAGAGTGTTTACGAGCAATTGTGGACGGACGGACAGACAGACGGATCGACGGACGGATGGGGTGACGACAATACACGCCCCCCATTTCATGTGGGCGTATAAAAATATACACAATAATATAAAAATATTCTTATAGTAGTATTTACAGGGATAGTCAAACTAGGGGAGGAGAAAAGAGAGAGAGAGGGAAGGGGGCATGTTCCAAGCCCTTTTATAATTTCATCTGCTACATCTTCAGCATTCGGTATTGTTCAGGATTCTTTGATCGTACCTTTAATGATAAAATTATTGCTATAATATAGTAAAGCCTATTATTATTGTAAGACAAGTGCGAAAATAACCAGCAAAACAACTCCTGTCAATCAACTTGAACTACGTTGTGAGTCTGACGAAATAAAATAGTTCGACGTTAATTGAAACTTTACTACTAGCAAATAAAAAACACTTTTAAAAGTTCATCTATAAGACGAAAGAATTACTTAAAATATAACAAATATACAACACAAACTCGGAGACCGATATTTGGTCCATCGTCTTGTCTATTTTTGTCTAATGTTGTTGTGTATCAAAGTTGTCACAGAAGATCACGTCATAACGACATCATTACGTCATCGGAGGTCAATATGGAAATTTGTAGTTCATCGGTAAACGGTAAACGGTAAAAGGTTCACAATAAAATGTAAATATGACAAAATAATTTTAGTGAATAAATAATGGTCACTTTCTTCATTATTTCTAAATTATCTAGAGTCCAACTCTGAACAGTGTTAAAATCTATAACTAATCTTCCATTTCTTACATTATTGCTTTATACTTTAATACGATATGTTTAAATATGTCTAGATAGAAACATGAGTCCACATTATAGATTTAAAAAAATTTACAAACCACCATACAAACACACAGCACAGAGAGTAAAGAAATGTGACTAAAAGTTCAAGGGGAATAACTCTATAATAACTCTATCTAATATCTGTATCCTGAAAACTTAACTAAGATTAAGTCAAGATTTTAAGAAAGACAATATTATCTAATTGGTTAAAGCTAAATTTAAAATTGATTTAGGTGATTGATCAATCAGATTCAAATTAACTTTTCAAAAAACTTTTCACCAGGACTATTTCTTAATAATCAAGAAATCTACTCATGTTTTATTTTAGATTTATAGAATTATTATAGATTTGTTACACATTCACAAAAACTGTCTCTTATTCATTACAAACATGTCCTCAAGACCAAAACAATAGATTAAATCTTTCACTGTTTTAGTTAGACAAGATCAGTAAATATAGCCCAATCAACAACCTGCTGAATTTACATATTCATGTTCTATCTCATGAATATTAATGAGTTCTATCGATAAATCAGAATCAGTGTACAGACATCTGATTGGTCAATTTACTTTAAACCAACCTATCATCTTAGCTTTAATCTAAATAATTTCAACAAGGTCAAATATCTTAATTCTCGAAAATATCATCTTACATATATAATTACAAATATTTACAATAAAATACAAATTTACAGAAATATATAAATATAAGGAAAGTAGACTGACCAAGGTATATCAGATTGAATTGTTTATTAAACTTTATATTGAATTGTTTATTAAACTTTATATCAATGATAATTCTCTGATCTGTGTAATATCTAGTTGGATCACAAACTGATTTTTAGAATTTAAATAACCCTTGTTTTTATCAGTCAGTTCAGACCAGGTGATAGATCTCCACCAATAATAACCCCAGTCTCCTCTCTTTACTCTCTCGTTACTAAATGTTTGAGTTATAGTTTTACTGTCATCAATATTCAATACACTGATTGTACTATCAATATAACAATAGTTTAATCTAGGATTGTCATCTGATAATAGTTCAATATCAATACATAAATAACCACCATATTCCCTCAATACACTACAACTCCATACCAAGTTACTGTAACTAAACTTGTCTTGACTGTAATACTCTTCACCATCCTTCTTAATATCATTTATATTAAAATAAAATTGATATGAATTAGACTTGTGTAGTTTGGGTATGTGATATTGTTTTAACACCGTGGATCCTAACATGTCAATATTTACACTAAAATCTTTTTCTACCCAATCAAGATACTGAACCACTGATGGTGTTTCAACTTTCACATCTTTACACAATTCTTCTAGCTCTTTTATTTTTTCAAGTGAAAGTAAAATTTGTAAATCAGAATCTTCTGTTAAAGAAGGAAAATTCGTCTCCAGATTCAGTTTGAAATTTTTTAAATCTCCCATAATTTTCTCGTCAGTTTCGGTCAATTTCGATTCCGATTCTTCAGATTTATTTTTGATGTCTGTTATGATTCTCTCACGGCTAGCCTTAATATCTGCTATAATTTTATCAGTTTGTTTGGTTATTCTGCTACAAGCATCTTCAGTAAAACGCTGGAGTGTCTCTCTCGTTTCTACTAACGCCACATGAGTTTCTTCCAAGTCTTTGATTTTATTTTGGATGAATTTCTCTGAGGCTAAAACTAGCTCTGTAGCTTTTTCTTTTACAGTTTCACATTCTACATCCAAATACTCATGAACTTGGTGTTCTTTTACAAAACATTTACTACACAAAACACAGTGGCAAGTTAGACAATAGTAATCTATTGGTCTCTCTTTATGACAAGGACAGTGGTATTTCACCTTGGAAAAGGTTTTGGCTGTTAGCTGTGTTGTAGGTGATGTTTTACCAGTAACTTGTGTTGTAGGTGATGTTGTACCAGTCACTTGTGTTGTAGGTGATGTTGTACCAGTAACTTGTGTTGTAGGTGATGTTGTAGCAGTTATTTGAGATGATGGAATTAAACTAAAATTGGTAGGAAACTTCTTGGCACCACCTTCAGGAATCTGAATATCTTGCTGACAGATCGGACAGGCAAATGTCTCCGTTTTATCACCAATGTATCTTTCAATACATTCCAGACAGAATGTATGTCCACAGTTTATAAATTTAGGTGTTTTAAAAACTTTACAACCAATGGAACATTCCGGTGTGATACTCACTGAAGCTGTTGCCATTCTGTTTTCTTCTATAGATCACACCAGAGATGTCCTTGTTGAAAATATAAAACTTTAGTCTAGGCTCCTTAGAAATGTCTTGTTTTCTTATAGAGACTAAATAACCAATAACTTGTTCTGTCTACCTCTAGTTGAAATAATAACACGACTATAGTTAGATCTCTCTCTATCAATATAAACTATCAATCTAACACAGAATAAGTTTCCACGAATAATCACGTCACATGTTTAAATTTTCCTAGAAATAAGGTCATTGAAGGTTTAGAAATAGCTTGTGTTGGTAAACGTATATAAAACTGTAGTCTCCGCCCCCTTTTTTATAGTTTTTGTTAACAGTCTGTATATGTTGAAATGTAGGTCAGCCTTTAAATAGCTGTGAATATTTCTGTGAAACCAAGTGTTATAGCGGTACGATTAACTGAAAAGATACAGAATTACAATAATAAGTAACTATTCAATTAATTTGGCTATAAACGAGAGACTCTTTAAATAATACAGAATGTAAAAGTAAGCTATTCGAGGAATTGTAATTCGCTTTCCAAATAAGGCAATCGACAAGAGCGCGTTAATCATGTGTGACGGCTCATTGACGATAAAATTAATTCAGACCCAAACTTTACGTAACAATTACAGGATAGATACAAATTAACACAGGGTTTAAGATCGCTGGAAATGTTCTACGATATACATATAATAATATACATAAAACATACCGAAATTGTCAACCACTAATCTCCACAAATAACAGAAATAAGTGAAAACAGTAAAGACTGGACTACAATGTCAGCCATGTTTGTTCTAAAAGGAAGTTATTACGTCACGTGAACCAGTTCGTGTTATCGTCGATTAAGGTTGAAACTAAAAATAGTTGAAATATTTACTGTACAGTAAGTAGTTACCTAGCTATGAGCGCTTGCTGAATACTTCTACAATAACTTACGGCTATCCTATAAAACTATAAACAGTGGAATGACGAAGGGTGACTGCCTTTTTCATTTTCGGAATTAAAACTCTCGGCGGGTCAAATTAAGCCGATTAATCAATCGAGATCTGCTTAAAGGACTTCAGGAATAGGAATGTGTCGCTACTGATCAACTGACACCAGACTTGGCACCCACTTTTCAGACAATCACATCTCCTGAAAGATACCCCAAACTCTGGTAATATATAAAGTTGTCAATCGACCGGTCATCACCATGTCAAACACCCAAATATTGTTTTCCCCAATGTTTGGTTTATAAGACCTTAATGGACGGTACCATAGTAAAGGTCATCGCTTTGAATATACAACCCTTGTATTTACAGTAAGACAGGAAGACATTAAAATGGAGACCATGTCAACCACATCCTCTATAAACCGGCTTCCCCTGTAAACCGCATCTTCTATAAACAAGTATTCCCTGTAAAACGGCATATTCGAAAAATCAGGGCCGAATCACTACATAATTCATAGAAGATAAACCCTGGTAAACCGGCAACACCTTTAAACTGGCATTTATCACGGGTCCGATAGCCTGCCAGTTTAGAGAGGTTTCACTGTAGTCCGTTCAGTTACATCAGTTACAGGTATTAATGACTAGTTTAGTCAGTTTAATCAATTACCTGTGTTTTCCAATAGTTGGCTCAGTGAGTTATACGATTACTCCCTTATATGATGGTCCAAGCTTCAGCCAGGTTTCCTTTGTCAGTGTAACTGAAATGGAAAAAGCGTCTAGTTGTTCGGATGAGACAATAAACCAAGGCCCCGTGGGTTACAGGCTGTGTACGTTAAAGATTCCTCGACAGTTGTAAATCGCACAAAATTTTGGTAATGCCGCTGTCCTGGCAAGTTTTCCCTCATTGCACACTTCATGGCGTTGTCCATCTCTAATAGCCTATAAGGTGCAGAAGAGTAGGACGTAAAACTCCATTCATTTCATTTCAAATATTATGTTTAGAAGACTATAATAATACTATGATAATTGCAGTTCTCTGGTTTATTAAAATACTGAACTTTAAATTGAATAGTGACAGAAGTTTTGTTTTAATCTATATATAGTAAAGATACACACAAAGTCTTAAAACTTTCTCAGAAATCTTTTCACCTCTTTACATTATACAGCTCATTCAATACATAGAAATAACTTGTTGTGTTGGTCTATATTTAAAACTGGTTTCTATACTGTTTAACACGTATTGAAATATAATACCATATTTTATTAGCCTCTATTATATAAATATAGGTCAGTTAAATATTATCAAGTTTAGATTACTGATAGGTCACAATGACCTCATCGCTTGAGATTATTCCCGTAATGTAACTACTTTTATTCTTATTGTATCGACTGATTTTCCTTTTAACGTTATCGCATGATATATTCAAGTTACCAGTGCGTACACCATCCCGAATCATACTAAATAAGTCATATATAAATGGGCTGGATGGTTGGAGGTAGTATAGATGTAATGGTTGGTCTGTATGTGTGTACGGGTCTTGAGTAGCGAAGGTTGAGATGTTATAGGATATGGTCTGGGCTGGATGGTTGGAGGTAGTATAGATCTAATGGTTGGTCTGTATGTGTGTATGGGTTTTGAGATGTGAGGGTTGAGATGTTACAGGATTTGGTCTGGGCTGGATGGTTGGAGGTAGTATAGATGTAATAGTCTGTATGTGTGTACGGGTCTTGAGTAGTGAGGGCTGACATATTACAAGATTTAGTTTGGGCTGGATGGTTGGAGGTAGTATAGATGTAATACAGACCATTAGATCTATACTACCTCCAACCATCCAGCCCAGACCATATCCTATAACATCTCAACCTTCGCTACTCAAGACCCGTACACACATACAGACCAACCATTACATCTATACTACCTCCAACCATCCAGCCCAAACTTCATCATGTAACATCTCAACACTCACTACTCAAGACCCGTACACACATACAGACCATTACATCTATACAACCTCCAACCATCCAGCCCATTTATATATGACTTATTTAGTATGATTCGGGATGGTGTACGCACTGGTAACTTGAATATATCATGCGATAACGTTAAAAGGAAAATCAGTCGATACAATAAGAATAAAAGTAGTTACATTACGGGAATAATCTCAAGCGATGAGGCCATTGTGACCTATCAGTAATATAAACTTGATAATATTTAACTGACCTATATTTATATAATAGAGGCTAATAAAATATGGTATTATATTTCAATACATGTTAAACAGTATAGAAACCAGATTTAAATATAGACCAACACAACAAGCGATGAGGTCATTGTGACCTATCAGTAATATAAACTTGATAATCTTTAACTGACCTATATTTATATAATAGAGGCTAATAAAATATGGTATTATATTTCAATACATGTTAAACAGCATAGAAACCAGTTTTAAATATAGACCAACACAACAAGTTATTTCTATGAATTGAATGAGCTGTATAATGTAAAGAGGTGAAAAGATTTCTGAGAAAGTTTTAAGACTTTGTGTGTATCTTTACTATATATAGATTAAAACAAAACTTCTGTCACTATTCAATTTAAAGTTCAGTATTTTAATAAACTAGAGAACTGCAATTATCATAGTATTTTTTATAGTCTTCTAAACATAATATTTGATATGAAATGAATGGAGTTTTACGTCCTACTCTTCTGCACCTTATAGGCTATTAGAGATGGACAACGCCATGAAGTGTGCAATGAGGGAAAACTTGCCAGGACAGCGGCATTACCAAAATTTTGTGCGATTTACAACGGTCGAGGAATCTTTAACGTAAACAGCCTTTAACATACGGGGCCTTGGTTTATTGTCTCATCCGAACAACTAGACGCTTTTTTCATTTCAGTCACCTAACCTGCATCACTGACATGGTGATGACCGGTGGTCGATTGACAACTCTATATATTACCAGAGTTTGGGGTATCTTTCAGGAGATGTGATTGTCTGAAGGGTGGGTGTCAAATCTGGTGTCAGCTGATCAGTAGCGACACGGTCCTATTACTGAAGTCCTTTAACGGTTTATGACGTGATTAATCGGCATAATTTGACCCGGCGAGACTTTTAATTCCGAAAATGAAAAAAGGCAGTCACCCTTCGTCATTCCACTGTTTATAGTTTTATAGGATAGCCGTAAGTTATTGTAGAAGTATTCAGCAAGCGTTCATAGCTAGGTAACTACCTACCTACTGTACAGTAAATATTCCAACTAGGGACTGACAGAATAAGTTATTGATATTTGTTATTTTAGTTTTTATGGTACAGTAATCAACAAGCCGTTAATTAGAAATTAAACAAGTATATAACATTACAATTCGTAACCTATTATGAAGTATATACAATACTATTCCACTGTTTATAGTTTTATAGGGTAGCCGTAAGTTATTGTAGAAGTATTCAGCAGGCGCTCATAGCTAGGTAACTACCAACTGTACAGTAAATATTTCAACTATTTTTAGTTTCAACCTTAATCGACGATAACACGAACTGGTTCACGTGACGTAATAACTTCCTTCTAGAACAAACATGGCTGACATTGAAGTCCAGTCTTTACTGTTGTAGCTTATTTCTGTTATTTGTGGAGATTAGTGGTTGACAATTTTGGTATGTTTTATGTATATTAATTTATGTATATCGTAGAACATTTCTAGCGGCCTTAAACTCTCTGTTAATTTGTATCTATCCTGTAATTGTTACGTAAAGTTTGGGTCTGAATTAATTTCATCATCAATGAGCCGTCGCACATGATTAACGCGCTCTATCGATTGCCTTATCTGGAAAGCGAAAGTACAATTCCTCGAATAGCTTACTTTTACATTCTGTATTATTTAAAGAGTCTCTTGTTTATAGCCAAATTAATTGAATAGTTACTTATTATTGTAATTCTGTATCTTTTCAGTTAATCATACCGATATAACACTTGGTTTCACAGAAATATTCACAGCTATTTAACGACTGACCTATATTTCAACATATACAGACTGTTAACAAAAACTATTAAAAAGGGGGCGGAGACTACAGTTTTATATACGTTTACCAACACAAGCTCTTTCTACATTGGATCGTGAGAATGCATATCAAGACAGCCGGTCTAAGCCCAAGTGGAAGTAGTGTCATATTCTATAGTATACATAGGTATCATTAACACAGGAACAACACAGCGTACATCATACATAAATTGTTCTTTTCTTGGTATAATTACAGACAAACATACTAATAATACTATACTAGGCCTATACTACTGAGAATACTATTTGAATTCTTGGCAAGCCTGCCACTTGAAGACACAAACCGGAAAACATGGCTAATATGTAAACAACACGGATCGGACTTGGCATATGCAAACAAAAGGAGTGGCCTTTGGAATACGGACAGTCTCTAGCAGAACATCCTCCCCGCCGATGAGGCGCTAGTCCTCATCCAAATCCGATTGATTTACAGGCAATATAACACAAATTTTTGTAACAGGTCTATTGTATTCAGAGTCTTTGGTTTTAACTTTAACGTTTCTCACACGATTGTCAGTTCCAGGGTAAACTTCTAAAATTCTTCCCAAAGTCCATTTTCCACGAATAGCATTTTGATTTTGAACAATTACAATGTCATTTACACAAACATTACGTTTTTCAGTGTTCCATTTTTTGCGCGGAACTAATAATGGAAAAACATCTCTATTCCATTTTTTCCAAAAAGAGTCAACTAATTTTTGAACAAATTCAACACGATGTCTAGGATTTTTAGTCTCTCGAAAGGGTCCTTGCGGTACATGACTTGAAGCACGACCTAACAGAATGTCATTAGGACATATATAAGAACCATCATCAGGATCATTTGGTATTCTTCCAATAGGACGTTGATTAACAAGGTTAGCACATTCCAGTAGGTAAGTATAAAGTTCAAATGGAGTCAATAATTGTTCACCAACAGATTTCTTGAGAGCAGTTTTACAGACTTTTACCATTGATTCAGCACAACCATTTTGATGTGGGGCAGCAGGCGTAGTAAATTTCCATGTCATTCGATTTTCAGCACAAAAGTCTCTTAGAGTTTCTTCATCAAATCCTTTGACCATTTCTCTCAATTCTTTTTCAGCACCAACAAGTTGAGAACCATTATCACTTAACATTAAAGCAGGTCTCCCTCTTATAGTGAAAAATCTCCTTAAAACTTGTAAAAACTCCATGGTTGAATAATCTACAGCAAGTTCTAAATGGACAGATCTAGTATTAAGACAAGTAAATAATACACCATAATGTTTAGCAGTTTTGTTTCTACCAATTTTGACATTATAAGGACCGAAATAATCAACAGCAGTGTAATAAAAAGGCGGTGTAAATGGCGCTAAACGAATTTTAGGCAAGTCCATCATAAATTGATTTTCAGCTTTGTGTTCAAATTGTTTACACACAACACATTTATGTTTTACAGTTTTAGTCAGTTTATGAACTTTCAGTATCCAATATTTTCTTCTAATTTTAGCAGCAGTAGCAGCGATTCCAAGATGACCATTATTGTGTATCTGACAAGTAATTAAAAGTGATATTCGATGATCATTTGGCAGCAAAGCAGGGTGTTTAGAATCATAGGAAACAACAGCATCTTCCAATCTACCACCTACACGTAATATTCCATCTTCATCTGTAAATGGACTTAAAGTTTTAAATTCTCCATTTTGTTGTCGATCAGTTAGACTAAGTTGAGCACGCTTAATCCAATAATTTTCAGAGTCAACCAGTTCTTCAGTAGATAAAACATCTTTTCTTTCAACCGTTTTTCTTCTTTTAGCAGATAAATTCCATATGAATCTTAAAACATAAGCAGTTACTCGTACAAGTTTGTTCCAAGTAGAATAGTTATTACAGTCTATAATATCTTCTTTAACAGTGACAGAATTCATCGATTTACGAATTTCCATTTCCATATCAGTGTCAGTAATATTGACAGTGTTGATCGGCCATTTTTCTTTTTCTTCTAATAAAAAACTTGGACCATTTTTCCATCTTTCAGTTAATTTACTAGCAGGTATACCACGTGAAATATCATCAGCTACATTATCTTCTGAACGAATGTGATACCATTGAGCAGGATCAGTTGTATTCTGTATTTCACCAATTCTAGATGAGACAAAAGGTTTATATTTTCTGGCTTGACTTTTTATCCAGGCAAGAACTATCATACTATCTGTCAGGAAAATAGTCTTCTCAATCTTCAGTCGTGTTTCTTCTATAATAGTTGCATAAAGACGAGTTGACAATACTGCAGCTTGTAGCTCTAGACGAGGTATTGTCAGTTTCTTCAACGGTGCTACTCTAGACTTAGCAGCAATAAATCTTGCAGTGTATTCATCGGAGTTAGTTTTCCATCTCAGGTAAGCACAGGTACCAAAAGCTTCTTCAGATGCATCAGAAAATATACAAAGTTCAGGTAAGTTAACAGCTTCTGGGGGTGTCAAACACCTTTCAAATTCTATACCATTTAAACAGCTCATTTCAGCAAACAGGCTTAACCATTCAGATTGTAAATTATCAGGTAAGTCTTGATCCCATTCTAAACCAAGTTGCCATAGTTTCTGCATTCCAATTTTCAAACGTACCAAAAATGCAGCAGCAAAACCAATTGGATCAAATAATCTAGCAATTCGACTCAAAATTTTTCTTTTCGTCAAACAAACAGGAACATTAGATTTGTCAGCAAATTCAATCTTTACTTTATATGAAAAAGTGTCTCTAGTATTATTCCAGACGATTCCTAAAACCTTTTCTTCATTTAAATCAGTCAACAGTTTCAAATCTTGATTTTCAGGAAGAGGTGAGCAATTTAATACTTTATTAGATATCCATCCTTTAACTTTGAATCCACCATTAGCTAGTGCAGAATCAATATCAACAGTCAGTTTACTAGCTTCATTTACAGTTTTAACTGAAGAACATATATCATCCATATAAACATCATTTTCTAATACTTTAGCAGCTTCAGGTAAATTAGACTTCACTTCTTCAGCAGTTTTCTTTAAAGCCATCTGGGCCATAGCAGGAGCTGGCTTATCACCAAATGTCAATACAGTTTTGGCATATACATCAGGAGGTTTATCAACATTGAGATTTCTCCACAGGAACCTATGAACATGTTGATCTTCTACAGGAATCAGCACTCTGTGATACATCTTAGAAATATCACCACAAATAACCACTTCATTTTCTCTAAATCTCAGTATAACTCCAAATAAATTGTTCAGTAGATCCGGACCTTTATACCAGTAATCATTCAAACAGTGACCATTAAAACTAGCAGACGAGTTAAATACTATTCTCACAGGTGTACTTTTCTTCTCAGGTTTGATAACTTCATGATGAGAAATATAATGAACCGGACCTTGGTATTCATTAATTTCAGACTGTGTCAGTTTTCTTGCAAAGTTCATATCAACCATTTCTTGAATTTGACCATTATAAATGTCAGCATGTACAGGATTTTTCAGCAATCGACGTTCAGTTGATTCCAGTTTATTTTCAGCTTGTATTCTGTTGTCAGGGAGTAAATTAGGATCTTTTCTCCAAGGGTAAGGTATTAACCATTGATTACCAATCTTCTTACAGGAATTCTCTATAATCTTCGATTCTTTAATTTCAACAGGACTAAGTTTATTTTCTTTACAGCTACAGGAATTAGACGTAACACCCATTGTTTCTGTAGACCAAAAATCTGACATATCTACAGGACTTGATAACTTGACATGAAGTATGTGATGACCTTGAACTTGACTTCCAGGTGTAACTCCAAATATAATCCATCCCAACGGCGAGTGTCTGGCTATCAAATTATCATATTGTCTTATTTCTCCAGTATGTAGATAAGCATGGTCTATTCCAATTAGCAGATCAAGAGAACCATATCCTCTATGTAAACATCTTACAGGTAAATTAAAAACTTTGGCAATTTCAAATAATCTAATTTCTTCAATATCTTCACCAATACGTGGAATTCCCAATGCAGTAATTTGATAAGATCTACCAGTATCCATTGAAACGATTCTAAATTTATACAGCTTGGTTCTAAGTTCTTCAGAATCTCCACCAATCTTTGTTATAACAATACTAATGTCTTTGCCTTCTAATTGAAGTTCTTCGGCCATTGATATTCTTATTAAACTCAGCTGGGCACCAGAATCTAACAGGGTATTTCCTCTTACAGTATTACATCTACCATAAATATCAACAGTTATAACAGGT
Organism: Nipponacmea schrenckii; assembly: GCA_030562195.1. Classification (NCBI taxonomy): domain Eukaryota; kingdom Metazoa; phylum Mollusca; class Gastropoda; family Lottiidae; genus Nipponacmea; species Nipponacmea schrenckii. Next base: position 20,348,219 of record CM060203.1, read on the forward strand.
AAAATAGTTTCTCTACTACTCAGCATTGATGCAATTCCTACACTGTGGCGTTCAGGACTGGTTGTTGTATTAGTAGGATGAAGTAATTTATGATGAAACAGTTTACAGCGACTACCATTATATAATTCAGTACATTGACGTCTTCTCGAACAGTTCATTACACCATGATTTCTACCAGCAATCTTCAAACAGCTTAAACAGGCATGATTATCTTTCAGAGTTTTAATACGATCAGTGACAGATTTGGACAGGAAATTGCGACATTCATCTAACCAGTGACCATGGCTTTTACATAACCAGCATTTAAATCTATTAGTGTCCGGAGGTTTAGGTTTATCATCATTACCAATATGATTAACGTTGAATCTTGAGTGTTGACCACTTGATCTTAAGGGAGCAGTAGCACGAATACGCGACTTCATCTCATCATTCATCCATTTTAATAAATCTTCTAAATCAGCAGTCTTTTTGTCTTTTTCAAGAGATCTAAACCAAACTTTTTTATCTTCAGTATTCATCTTCTGTTCAATCAAAGCTAACATGTGATTGTTATTCATATCATTTGGTCTGCCTATTTCTTGAAGTATATTATAGCTTCTTCTCACAAGATGGACTAATTCACAGAAACGAGCATCTTCACCATCTCTGAGAGGACGAAAACGAGATAAATCTTGGGTAATACAGTCAGCAATGAATCTTGGGTCACCATACATTGAATCTAGGTATTCAAAAGCAGCATCATAATCTGAACCCATACCGCTAATTAATTCTAATGGCTTATCACTCAAACAGGAACGTAGTAAAGTGATGGCATCCCGTTTACTATATCTTGATGAAACCATGTGTAAAAAGTCTGACTTAAAAGTATAATATTCTCTAACATCTCCACGAAATTTAGGCATCTTAGGTTTCTCCATTTTAAATTGACATACACCAGCAGGTTGAGCAGGTATTCTACAGGACGAATTACTCGGATTATCAATCAGGTTAGTCGAGACAGCAGGATCATTTATATCTTTGGTACTAGAGTTATCAGCATCAGAATTCCTCGGATTATAACCAGCATAAGTACTCAGTTTATCAACAGTAGAAGGACTCGGATTAACAGCAGAAGTACTCGGATTATCATCTGTAATATGGATAGCAGATACAAGATTCAGGCTGTGATCAACTGCAGGATCAGGATTAACATTATTTACATCAGAATTACTCTGGTTATCAGTTGATAAGGAATTACCAATAGGGGATGAAGGGGGTGACAGATTTACTTGATCAGGGCTCTGGCGAATTTCAACATGGTGGGGGTTTGAATTGGATTCATCATCTAGGTGTTTTATATAATCTTTTGAATATATCTTTAATGTTGTGACTTGAGTTTGTACATCATCCAACCAGTTTTCTGCAGTTTCAAATTCATCATCATCTTCTATCAGTTGTGTATATTCAGTATGTGTTTCCACCAGATTATCAAAAGCAGTGTCTATTTTCAAAACTATTTCTTGGATTTCTTCTTTTCCCCTTTTTTCATTGATCAATCTATCTAACACTTTGCCTAATCTCGTAACAGCAGATTTACAATTTCTTCTCTTTTTTTTTGCTTCCAAAAGCAAGGATTTCAGTTCTGCTGATAACATGTTTAATTTTCAAAAATCTAATCAGTCAAATTTTCACAGATAAACAAAGTCCAGTATACCAGTTTCACAGCAAATACACAATAGGATACAGGTTAGCAAATAATATACAGTTTACCAGACATTAAACACAGTAGATTTACATTCTCCAATCCCGTGGTTAGCATAGTTCAGGTTCAGAATTCAAATTTTTATGGATCGTGAGAATGCATATCAAGACAGCCGGTCTAAGCCCAAGTGGAAGTAGTGTCATATTCTATAGTATACATAGGTATCATTAACACAGGAACAACACAGCGTACATCATACATAAATTGTTCTTTTCTTGGTATAATTACAGACAAACATACTAATAATACTATACTAGGCCTATACTACTGAGAATACTATTTGAATTCTTGGCAAGCCTGCCACTTGAAGACACAAACCGGAAAACATGGCTAATATGTAAACAACACGGATCGGACTTGGCATATGCAAACAAAAGGAGTGGCCTTTGGAATACGGACAGTCTCTAGCAGAACATACATCTTCAATGACCTGTATATCTAATGAAGTGAAGCTGATTCGGGGAAATTTTAACATGTGACGTGATTATTCGTGGAAACTTATTCTGTGTTAGATTGATAGTTTATATTGATAGAGAGAGATCTAACTATAGTCGTGTTATTATTTCAACTAGAGGTAGACAGAACAAGTTATTGGTTATTAAGTCTCTATAAGAAAACAAGACATTTCTAAGGAGCCTAGACTAAAGTTTTATATTTTCAACAAGGACATCTCTGGTGTGATCTATAGAAGAAAACAAAATGGCAACAGCTTCAGTGAGTATCACACCGGAATGTTCCATTTGTTGTGATGTTTTTAAAACACCTAAATTTATAAACTGTGGACATACATTCTGTCTGGAATGTATTGAAAGATACATTGGTGATAAAATAGAGACATTTGCCTGTCCGATCTGTCAGCAAGATATTCAGATTCCTGAAGGTGGTGCCAAGAAGTTTCCTACCAATTTTAGTTTAATTCCATCATCTCAAATAACTGGTACAACATCATCTACAACACAAGTTACTGGTACTACATCACCTACAACACAGCTAACAGCCAAAACCTTTTCCAAGGTAAAATACCACTGTTTATGTAATAGAGAGAGACCAATAGACTACTATTGTCTAACTTGTCACTGTGTTTTGTGTAGTAAATGTTTTGTAAAAGAACACAACAGTCACGAGTATTTGGATGTTGAATGTGAAACTGTAAAAGAAAAAGCTACAGAGCTAGTTTTAACCTCAGAGAAATTCATCCAAAATAAAATCAAAGACTTGGAAGAAACTCATGTGGCGTTAGTAGAAGCGAGAGAGACACTCCAGCGTTTTACTGAAGATGCTTGTAGCAGAATAACCAAACGAACTGATAAAATTATAGCAGATATAAAGGCTAGCAGAGAGAGAATCATGACAGACATCAAAAATAAATCTGAAGAATCGGAATCGAAATTGATGGAAAGTGACCAGAAAATTATGGGAGATTTAAAAAATTTCAAACTGAATCTGGAGACGAATTTTCCTTCTTTAACAGAAGATTCCGATTTACAAATTTCAGTTTCACTTGAAAAAATAAAAAAGCTAGAAGAATTGTGTAAAGATGTGAAAGTTGAAACACCATCAGGGGTTCAGTATCTTGATTGGGTAGAAAAAGATTTTAGTGTAAATATTGACATGTTAGGATCCACGGTGTTAAAAGAATATCACATACCCAAACTACACGAGTCTAATTCATATCAATTTTATTTTAATATAAATGATATTAAGAAGGGTGAATGGTATTACAGTCAAGACAAGTTTAGTTACAGTAACTTGGTATGGAGTTGTTGTGTATTGAGGAGGTATGGTGGTTATTTAGATATTGATATTATACTATTACCAGATGACAATCCTAGATTAAACTATTGTTATATTGATAGTACAATCAGTGTATTGAATATTGATGACAGTAAAACTATAACTCAAACATTTAGTAACAAGAGAGTAGAGAGAGGAGGCTGGGGTTGTTATTGGTGGGAATCTATCACCTGGTCTGAACTGACTGATAAAAACAAGGGTTATTTAAATTCTAAAAATCAGTTTGTTGTCCAACTAGATATTACACAGATCAGAGAATTATCATTGAAATAAAGTTTATTTCACAATTCAATCTGTTATACCTAGGTCAGTCTACTTTCCTTATATTTATATATTTCTGTAAATTTGTATTTTATTGTAAATATTTGTAATTATATATGTAAGATGATATTTTCGAGAATTAAGATATTTGACCTTGTTGAAATTATTTAGATTAAAGCTAAGATGATAGGTTGGTTTAAAGTAAATTGACCAATCAGATGTCTGTAGACGGATTCTGATTTATCGATAGAACTCATTAATATTCATGAGATTGAACATGAATATGTAAATTCAGCAGGTTGTTGATTGGGCTATATTTACTGATCTTGTCTAACTAAAACAGTGAAAGATTTAATCTATTCTATCTAGACATATTTAAACATATCGTATTAAAGTATAAAGCAATAATGTAAGAAATGGAAGACTAGTGATAGATTTTAACACTGTTCAGAGTTGGACTCTAGATAATTTAGAAATAATGAAGAAAGTGACCATTATTTATTCACTAAAATTATTTTGTCATATTTACATTTTATTGTGAACCTTTTACCGTTTACTATTTACCGATGAACTACAAATTTCCATATTGACCTCCGATGACGTAATGACGTCGTTATGACGTGATCTTCTGTGACAACTTTCATACACAACAACATTAGACAAAAATAGACAAGACGATGGATCAAATATCGGTCTCCGAGTTTGTGCCCTTGTTCTTGAATGGCTCGTAAACACTCTACAACGTGCAATTCTTGACCGATTTTGATGAAACTTGGTGTGAGAGTATGTTATAACTCAAGGATAAACCCTATCGAAAATCAGCGAAATCGAAAAACATTTAGTATGAGTTATTGCCCTTGTTCTTGAAAACGCGTTCAATTTTAGCTTGTTAACACTCTTGAGAGAACAATTTTTAATGGATTTTAATGAAACTTGGCCTGAGTATTTGTTATCACCCAAGGATGAAGCCTATTGAAAACCAGTCAAATCGAAAAAAAATTAATATCAGTTATTGCCCTTGTTTTTGAAAACGCGTTCAATTTTTAGCTTGTAAACACTCTACAAAGCACATTTATTGACCGATTTTGACGAAACTTGCTGAAATTGTTTAATATCACCCAAGAATGAACCCTTTTGAAAAAAGCACATATCGAAATATATTTAATAGGAATTATTGCCCTTGTTCTATAAAATGTGTTGGATTTTTGCCTTGTAAACACTCTACAAGTCACAATTCTTGAGCGATTTTGACATAACTTGGCATGAGTATTTGTAATCACCTAAGGATGAACTCTATTGAAATTCAGTTAAATCGAAAAATATTTAGTATCAGTTATTGCCCTTGTGTTTGAAAATGCATTCAATTTTAGCTTGTAAGCACTCAAGAAAGAACAATTCTTAATGGATTTTGATAAAACTTGGCTTGAGTATTTGTTTTTACCCAAGGATGAACCTTGTTGAAAATCAAATAAATTGAAATATATTTAGTGTCAGTTATTGCCCTTGTGTTTGAAAACGGGTTTAACTTTTTGGCTAATAAACACCCTAGAAGGTACAATTCATGACCAATGTTGACAAAACTCACTTAAATTGTTTGATATCGCAAGGGATGAGCCCTATTGAAAATTAAAAATGTATCTAATATGAATTATTGCCCTTGTTCTTTTAAACACGTTCGATTTTTGTCTCGTATACACTCTACATGGCACAATTCTTGACCGATTTCGATGAAACTTGGTGTGAGAGTGTGTTATAACTCAGGGATGAACCCTATTGAAAATCAACGAAATCGAAAATTTTTTCAGTATGAGTTACTGCTCTTGTTCTTGAAAACGCGTTCAATTTTAGCTTGTAAACACTCTAGAAAGAACAATTCTTAATGGATTTTGATTAAACTTGGCTTGAGTATTTGTTATTACCCAATGATGAACCCTATTATAAATCAAATAAATCGAAATATATTTATTGTCAGTTATAGCCCTTGTTCTTGAAAACGCGTTCAATTTTAGCTTGTAAACACTCTAGAAAGAACAATTTTTAATGGATTTTGATGTAACTTGGCTGGAGTATTTGTTGTCTCCCAAGGATGAACCCTATTGAAAATCGAAAAATATTTAGTACAAGTTATTGACCTTGTTTTTGAAAGTTGTTATTAGGTACCATTCTTGACAGTTTTTAATAAAACTAGAGACCCTAGAAAAAAATAGGTTGGAAGGTTGAATATTTCATTCCACTTATTGTAACCTTACTGAAAAGTTTTTATTTGAATTAAATGCTGCCAGTGGGCGTATATTACCTTGCCTGGCAAGCTATCTTTATTTGCTAGTAGTGAAGTTTCAATTAACGTCGAACTATTATATTTCGTCAGAATCCCTCCAAATCTAAAATAGTTCACTTTTGACCACCTTCATCTCCGGAAACGAATATATTTTTTTATTGTGGTGCTCATGAGGTAGAAAAGTTACAATCGTATCCTTACCTAGGATTATGGATGGACGAACACTTAGATATGAAAAAGGCCACACGTGAGCTCTCAAAATCTGCAAGTCGAGCCCTCGGTGTACTATATATAAGCTATGTGGTGGCATGACTCTCTCCGTTTTTCAAAAGCTATGTTGTTGTCTTGTTGAACCCATTTTATTTTATTGCTCAGGCATTTGGGGGACAAAATCAAACAAAGTGCAGAATAAAGCAATGAAATTTTTTATGGGTTGGGAAAATTTACGTCAAATTTGTCTGAACGAGGCGATTTAGTTGACTTTCATGTTTTTCCAAGCCAAAGATTATTTGTGTAAGAATGCTCTGTAGATTTTATCGGATTGAGAAAACAAGGCGTGAATTTTTTCTATTGAGACATTTATTAACTAAACTTCGGAAAAGTAATTGGTATAGGAAAGTTTTAAATATTGTAAGTGATTTATGTATGAATGATATTGATTTTAATCCACTATTATCTATTAAGCACATTATTAAGATTTAAACATTTAAACTGACTATGATTCAACTGAATGGAATAAACAGCTATATGATGACAGAAATAATCCAAATGGTAACAAACTAAGAACTTACAGACAGTTCAAACATTCCATATCAGTTGAATCATACGTCACTGACTGTCAAATTTCATGGTTTCACAGAAGACTTTTATGCCAAATAAGAAGTGGTTGCTTTCCTTTAGCCATAGAAACCGGACGGTATAGCAAACCCCCAATCCCGCTTAATGAACGCACCTGTCAATGCTGCCAATATGATGTAATTGAGGACGAACTTCACGTCATTTCAAATTGTAATCTGTATGATAATTATAGAAAGGAACTTTTAGAATATTGTATTTATTTGTACCCTGACTTTAATGTTTTAACTGATATTCAAAAATTTAATTTTATAATGAGTCACCATTCAGTTCAGAGGCAATTAGGCAGTTTTTTTTAGAGAAAATGTATTTTAAACGGAAATCAATTTTAAGCATATAACTATATATATCTCTATACTCTTATTTTAAGTTTTACTTGTTAAGTCTAATGTTTATATATTGTGTTAATTAATCATTTATGTTTATCAGTTTTACCTGTGTATGAATGTAATTCTATGTTTATATATTGCTTTATTTCACCTTTTGTATATACCCTGTTGATATCGCAAGTGTCTCGTAAGCCAGTTATGGCTGGAAACAAATATGTCTTTTTACGATATAATATTTTCGATGTTTGTGACACTTATTTTTTAATAAAATAATAATTATTATTATTATTATTATTATTATTATTATTATTATTATTATTATTATTATTATTATTATTATTATTATTATTATTATTATTATCAAAACGTAGTTCAATTTGATTGACAGGAGTTGTTTTGCTGGTTATTTTCGCACTTGTCTTACAATAATAATAGGCTTTACTATATTATAGCAATAATTTTATCATTAAAGGTACGATCAAAGAATCCTGAACAATACCGAATGCTAAAGTTGTAGCAGTTGAAATTATACAAGGACTGAGAACATAAACCCCCCCCCCCTCCCGCTTCTCCTTTCTCCTCCCCTAGTTTGACTATCCCTGTAAATACTACTATAAGAATATAATTATATTATTGTGTATATTTTTATAATTATTTGTGTGATTTTTGTTTGTAAATGATCCTTTTTATATGTTGATTGTAAATATCCATTAGGCTATATTTTATTCTATTATTTAATCCAGGCTTCTTGTCCATCATGGTGCAGAACGACAAAATATTCAAATTCTTTTCTTTGTCTAAAAACTAAGGCATATTAATTTAGATTCTGGAGTGTTTTGAAGTTCCTGGGGTCTAATTAGTATGAGTAAGACGTGTGCCTAATTTCTTTTATTTGGTAAAATTAGCTATTTGTCATATTTGGCTCTTATGACGTATATACCAAACCAAACACCCCTATATACCGCTATATCTAATATAGTTCTGTATTATCATGTAAATAAAGGTTATATTGTTTTAAAACACCTTTCATTTCATTGCTTTATCTCAACATATATGACTGTTCCCATGTCATTCGGCAATCCTCGACAGTTTCCGTAAAGCTCTATGTTACAGAGCTCTAGCATATAGCCTTTGCCTTAGGGGTAACCAGATTTAATTGTTGAGAGAGGGGGAGGGGCAAGTAGTTGTGCAGTAATGAAATATATCAGTTGTCCATTTTTATTCAGGGGAGCAATCCACTTAATCGGAGAGGTATTATTCCCCTGTTGCTTCCCTGAAGGAGAGGCCATTTTGAACTACGTAATGACAAACTATAAAGTCGGCACAGACCGGAAAGCAGTCAACTCAAGACTAAAGACCGCATTGAAAAACAGAGTCAAAGTTGGGGCCTAGAAGCAGTCGTTTCATTCAGCCTCGGCGAGACCAAATGCGAGAAACCTAAAAAGGTGAAAAAGCCCGCTGCCAAGAAGCCCGCAGCCAAGAAAGCCGCTACACATTATGCCTGCCGCACACGACGGACTTTTGTCCGCGAAACACTGTTTCGCGACAAAAGTCCGTTGTGTGCGTTGGTGAAAAACAATGTTTTTTGTTTCCCGAAACATTTGTTTGAAAATCAAACGTGTTTGATATTTGAACAAATGTTTCGGCGACAATTGTTTTTTGTCTATCGTGTGCGTTGAATATAAGGAAACTAAAGTGTCCGGGGCTAAGAAAACAGTTTCAAAACCGTCAAAAAATGGTCCTAAAAATGTTAAAAGCGCCAAACCTAAAAAGGCGACCTAAGAAGAAGATCATTAGCAAAAAGGTCTAAGTCCTTAGACTGGGAGAAAAAATAAAATAAAAAAATCCAATTAAATCCTATAGTATGCTACATAAATACGGACGTAAAAAAGGTACAAAATAGATTTTGCTAATTTTCTGGGAAATTGGCGTATTGACATGCTTAACCTTCGAGTCAAATTTCAATGGAATATTCCTATTCCTTGTCGGATTTTTTTTTACAGGGTCTTCGTTTTTTACCTCGTGGGGTCTTCCTTTTTTAGGTCTTTGGGTCTTCTTTTTGTACACACCCATATAGGTAAAGATAAAGTACAAGTACTTGCTCTACTCACTGTAAAATATATTAGTAACAAGGGATATCATCAATTCTTGGTAAAATAAAACATTTAATCCATTATCGAGAGAACAAGTTGTTATTTAATCTATATTCAATTCATATACACATAATATCTCTCGACCTGTATATATATATATGGGTTAGCATAAATAATAAACAATCTATCAGTTTAAGATTTCCGCTCTTATTTCCAACTACTTGTATATAATATTAGACAGATAACGAACTATACTTGGATCTTAGCTTTTAAACAATCTGATAACATTGTCCTCGGTTGAGTATTGAGTTAGTCACGTGGGAAGGAAATGTGTTCCAAGAAGTATGGGACAGAATACTAGAAAGTGAACCTCGTCACCTAGTTGCTTTGTATTACAAATTGAACATATTCTATCCTCTCTTGATATATTATGGCGGTGGTCTTGTTCAATCTCAAGAGTTAAACAGCTTAGATTAGCAAGACAAAAACAAAGTTTATGTGATAATGGACTGGATCAATAAGATTCGGCATAAATACTATATTTAATCTTGTGGTAGAATTCACGAGGAGATTGAGAAACAAAAGCCTACTATTTAAAAAAAAAAATTATTTATCTAATGCGTTGTCTGAAGCAAACAAGAAAGTGTGTGACGAACTGTTACATCCCCACATGACTAAAACTAGAACTAAGAAACAACATACGAACAAATGAGTACCATTTGAACCTAACATGTACATCGTGTTCGTATAGCATCTGATAACACAATTTTTGTATCACAAGAAAGTATTTGACTGGTTTAATAACCTAATTTACATAGAGATCTAATCTACCACACCCTGCGCTTACAAAGTTTTTATTCCTGTAAAT
>CM060203.1:20358937-20396414 GCA_030562195.1 Nipponacmea schrenckii
CCCCGGAAAGTATAATTACAATCAAAAAAAAAAAACATATTTCAAATATTTAACAAACGTCTAATTCTTTTTCCAGACAATAACTTAGTAAATACATCTGCTTTGTTATCTTCAGTATTCACATACTCCATAATAACATTATTCTTTTCTATTTCATTTCTTATAAAATGGTATTTGACATCAATATGTTTAGTGCGTTTATGATTTATAGGATTCTTAGCCATATTAATAGCAGACTGATTATCAACATAAATTTTAACTGGAATAATATTAGAATTTGTCATTTGACATAATAATTGCTGTAAAAATTTAGCTTCTTGAACACACATACTTAATGCAACATATTCAGACCCAGCAGTTGATAAAGCAACTAATGATTGTTTTCTACTGCTCCAAGATATAAAACTATTACCAAACATAAAAATATTACCACTTATACTCTTTCTGTCATTAGCATTAGCCCAATCAGAATCTGAGTATCCAATAATAGATAAATCACTTTTCACAAAGTTCAAACAAAAATCTTTGGTACCTTTTAAATATCTTAATACTTGTTTAGCAATATCAAAATGAAAAATTTTTGGTTTAGACACAAATTGAGATAATTGAGTTACTAGGTAACATAAATCTTGCCTTGTGCATGTCACAAGATATATTAAACTTCCAATAAGTTCTCTATACAGTTGAATATTATTATAATATCTATCATCATTTGAATTATTAATTAGTGTTCCTAAATCACAAGGTAAATATTTTGGTTTACATTCAGTCATGTTAAATCTTGATAATATTTTATCAATATATTTTTCTTGAGACATTATTAGCTTTTCTTTACTGTACTTAAATTCGATACCAAGAAAATTCAAATATTTCTTCAGATCAGCTAAATACATATCATCATTACATGCAATAATCATATCATCAACCCAAATAACAATAATGCAAAATAAATTTTGATCACATTTAACATAAATGCAGTAATCAACATTAGATTGACAAAAATTTTCTTCTATAAGCACATTATGTATCATCTTGTTCCATAAACGACTTGATTGTTTAAGACCATATAATGATTTGTTTAATTTCCAAACATAATTATTATTATCATAACTATTATCATAACCCTTGGGTTGTTTTACATATATTTCAGTATCAATTGGTGCATTCAAAAATGCTGTTTTTACATCTAATTGATGGATTTTTAAATCATAATTCATAGCTAATTGACACAACATTCGAACTGAACTCGAAACCCTACTCGTGTAACTAGATCTGCTCAAGACAAAACCCTACTAAAACCTATTTCTGTAAAACTCTGCACATACGGAGAGCGGTCGTTTGCATATCAAGGTCCTTTACTCTGGAATAAACTTCCAATTGGCATACGTTCCTGCACCACAGTTTTAAGTTTTAAAACATCTCTCAAAACTCATTTGTTTTTAAAGGCCTATCCTACTTAATTTTAATTAATCTTACTGTGTTTGAACTTGTCTTAAATCTAATTACATTCATTCTTAATATTCTGTGATTAATTTGATTTAATATTTCTTTTATCATTTGAATATTTTAATTATTTGCTCTTTTAATCATTTGCTATTTTGATTACTTGGTTATTTTAATATGATTTTATATGTTTAATTTACCAATTGTACAGCGCTTCTGAACACTGTCATGGTGAAAGGAGCGCTTTATAAATGTTGTTAATAATAATAATTGTTAATAACTCATTCTTGCTGTTGGAGAAAAAGTCTCATCATAATCAACATCTTTTGTTTGTGCAAAACCTTTAGCTGCATATCTAGCCTTAAATATATCATTACCTTGATTATCTGTTTTTATAGCGTAAACCCATTTACCATCTATAACATTTTTGGAACTAGGGGGTTCAACAACAGTAAATGTATTGTTATCCACTAAAGAACTATATTCATTATTCATAGCCTTAATCCATTTATCTTTTTCTTCACTCATCAGGGCTTCCTCATATGTTTGAGGGACAATGTGATAACAATAATATATACAACAATTATTAATAAAATCATTAGCTTTCAATTCCTCTGACTTAACAGATACATTATCAGTTACATAATCCTTTAAGTAGATAGGTGTTTGTCTTTCTCTACTTGATTTTCTTAATGTTTCACCCTTAATATTATCTGACTTATCATTGTCATTAATAAGTTCTTTATTTACATGTTCTTTTGTTTCAGTTTCATTATATAGATCTTCATCCATATCAATATATGCATTACGAATAATTTTTACACATCTATATCTCTTAACCTCTTTAGTATCAGATAGATATACAAGATAACTAGAACCTTCATACCCAATGTAATAACCTTCTTTACATTTAGGATCTAATTTAGATTTTATATTATGATCATAAGCATAGCATTTAGATCCAAATATTTCCAAGATTTTCATATTAGGTTTCTTACCAGTAAGAGCTTCTATGGGAGTTATACCTAATCTAGTATTTAAACAACGATTTCTTATAACTACAGCCATTCTGATTGCATATGTCCATAAATATTTAGGCAAATTTGAATCTATTAATAAACACCTCCCCATTTCAAATAAAGATCTCCAATTTCTCTCAGCCGTACCATTTTGGTGTGGAGAATATGGAGCAGAAGTTTCATGCCTTATTTTATTTTTACACATTAAATCTTTAAATTCTCTTGATACATATTCTCCCCCATTATCAGACTTAATACATTTAACATTACCATACGGTACACTATCTGCTAGAAATTTTTCTGTGGCTTTCACAGTATCTGCTTTATTAGTTAAGAAATAAACAAAAGTTGCTCCAGAATAATCATCTGTAAAGCTTATGGTATATTTATATCCTTCCTTTGCCTCAGGAGTAATAGGACCACATAGACCAGTGTGTACTCTGTCCACTGATTTTTGAGCTTTATCATCTAATTTTCTATTAAATGTTTGAAACATTTTACCTTTTATACAAGTTTCACACTCAGGATAATTTTTATCAGATATGCTCATTCCTTCAACTACATCAGGTAATTTTAATATACCATCATAATGATAGTGACCTAGAGTTTTATGCCATTCTTCCGCTGTGCGGGTAGTATTATTAGATACGATTGACTTAATACAATCTAAATAATATAACTTATTATCCATTCTAATAGGTAATTTAACATCACTCATATTTATATAATTATTGTTATCTTCAAAATTAATCTTAGCACCATTGCCTATTGCACAATGAACAGAAAATATATTTTGATTAAATGAAGGTATGTATAATGCATCTTTTAAAGTAATATTACATACATTTCCCTTTGCATCATATATTTTGCACTTTGCAATACCTTTACCTTTGACAATATTGTTATTTTTGCTACCATCAGCAAGTTCTATTAAATGCATATTACAATTAAAATTTTTATCAAATTGAATAAACATAGATTCATCTTTAATTATATGAGTGGTTGCACCACAATCTACCAAGAGATTTTTAGTATCATGCTCATCATTTATAGAATTTACAATGTTTACAACTTTGAATGAAAAATCATGTTCATCACAGCCTGATTCTTTAACTGTTGACACTTTCTTCTTTGTTTGGTTCTTTCGACAAAATGATGTATCATGACTCGAATTTTGACAAGTAGAACACCATCTTTTTCTTCTATTTGGATTTTTCTCATCTCTATGCCAGCATACATTTGCTTTATGTCCTGGTTTTTTACAGATGTTACACACAGGTATAATCTTCTTATCTTTAAAATTCATTACCTTCTCATTTTCATCTGAATCCACTTTATTTTTGAATGTTTCTTCATGTGACTTCAGAGCAATTTTAAATTTAAGAAATGTCATCTCTTCTTCAGATTGTGTAATTATTGTAGAAAATGTTTTGAAATCGTCTCTTAAACCTTTCAAACACATTGCTATTAAAAGAGAGTCACTTATTGTTTCACCGGAATCGCGTAATGACGATGCAGCAGATTCAGCTCTTATAATATAGTCTGTTGTTGATTCTGTTTCATTCATTTTTAAAGATGTTAAAACATTATACAACATTAGAATTCGTGGTTTGCTGTGACCCACATAATGTTCTTTGAGTATTCTCATAGACCTCCTGCCATCATCTTTTGTCTCTCTTATTATTAATGATAACGATCTATCATCTAATGTTTGCACTAATTCAGCATAGGCATCAATATTCTTCTCTTCAAAATTTTCAATTTCTTCTTCGAAGATAGTTTCATTTAGAACTTTATCAAGCTTTTGAAGTCTCATATACGCTTCAAATTTTGTTATCCAAAGTTCCAATAGACTTTCATCACCATTAAAAATCGGTCTAATTTTTCTCGACATAATGGCGGCACCGTATTGGGAATTTCTTTCAGCAATCTTCACTGCAATCCAGTACAATCGACGGTATTTTGGATTTACTCACTTCTTCGCAGTTGAATCGTGGTGTGGCCCATAACCTTTTAGTTTCTTTGGTTCTTCTCAATTAATGAGGATTAATAAGAATAATTAGGCTATATCTTGATTGTGACGTGAGCTTTATTCATTTCTAATAAAAACCGGAAGTAGAACGTGGTACAAGCTACTAGCCGCTTACAACATAATATAGCATACATACATCGCTTACATCAATAATAATAAACGGTAGAAAGATAATTATAACTTTCATAACTCAACAAAAATAGTGGGGGTATTGTTATATTTATCAATCAACCATATTTACAGTTTGTAAAAATAATAGAGGCATACGAATTTGGTCTAGCAATTATTGAAATTACCTGACGCACTTAAAAATATCTATCTATGCTGCTTATACATACCTCATGAACGCTCTAACTTCTATAAGCATTATGATATTAACTTATAAAATACTCAAGTAGAGACATATTTATTGTATGTGGCATTCTTAATAGCAGAACTGGCACCCTCGATGATGAAGTATGTATTAGTAAAATGTCGGACCCTACGCCCCCTAGATTTTCAAGTGACCATATTATCAATAATCATGGCAGAAAGCTTATACAGGCATGTAAGGATACTGAGCTAAAGATAGTAAATGGTAGACAAGACCCGGGTAGATTTACCTGTTGTACTAGTAATGGGTCAAGTTTAATAGATTATGTAATAATTAGTTTTAATCACTTTAAATGTATTCACAATTTCAATGTAAACGATTTTAATGAATTCTCTGACCACGCTCCTTTAAGTTTTAATATAAAGTATAAACGCCATCATAAAAATGTGGTTGAATTTAGACAAAAGAAAAATAATTATAACGCACAGGTATTATGGGACCAGAAAAAGGTAGTGGATCTGAGTAAATCTCTAGATGAAATATATCTAAATGATATATCAAAAACTGTTCTAAGTAAGGATGACCTAAATAGTATTATCTCAGGCTTCAGTAAAGATATTTTTAACGCCTGTTACAAAATTATAGGGAAAAGTAAAGCAATAGGCAAACCTGTATCTTTAAATAAAAGTAACAGAAACCCTTGGTTTAATAAAGACTGTAGCATGGCGCGTAATTCCTTCATCCTTGCCCGGAACCTATTTAATAAGGATAAGTGTCATTTAAACAGATCTAAATTTATTCAAAATCGCACCAACTTTAATCGTATCAAGAAAAAAAAATAAGCAATTATTTATGCAAGAGAAAGGAAAGGAACTCTGTGCTAAAGCTATTGAAAATCCCAAAGGTTTCTGGAACGATGTTAAACTATTTCAAAAAGGTCCTAGAAACCCATCGTGTTCAATCTCAGTGGACGAGTTCCTTGTATTCTTTCAAAATGTTTTTAAATCAGATGTGAAATACTCAATCGGTGTAAATTCTGAACATATCTACGAGCCTCTTATTCTAGACAGTACTATAACTATCACTGAAGTTAAAAAGGCAATATCCAGATTGAAACCTGGGAAAAGCTCCGGTAAAGATGGTATATTGCCTGATATTGTTAGAATATTTACCCGATTCGCCTATTGTTAGCTGCTCCTAGCACGGAATTGTTAGTGTCTATTAGCGCTAGAAGCAATAACAAAGGCGCCTTTCCGCCTTCAGAGGTAAATGTTAGTTGCTACCAACAGCTAACAAAGGCTAACATTATAATAATCTCATGCACACTGCAGACAACAGGGGCTAACAATTATACTGCTGCAAACAACTAACAATGGTTGACACTTTTTATAGACCCACAAACCTTCCAAAAAGTAAATGAAATTACCGATTTACCCAAAACCTTACAAAACGTCAACCAGACCTTCAAGAATTTAGGTACTACAGGATCTACTTCTAGCCCTTCTATAGCTACTACCAGACCTATTTTATTACCTTAATATAGCTACCACCAGATCTACCTCTAGCCCGGATATAGTTTCTACCAGACCTAGTATAGCTACTACCAGACCTACTATAGCTACCACCATACCTACAATATAGCTACTACCAGACCTAGTATAGCTACTACCATGCCTACTATAGCTACTACCAGGTCTACTATAGCTACTTCCAGGTCCACTATAGCTACTACCAGGTCTACTATAGCTACTACCAGGTCCACTATATCTACCACCATGCCTTCTATCGCTACCACCATGCCTATTATCGCTACTACTAGGCCTTCTATAGCTCCTACCAGGCCTATTCTATCTGCTTCTAGGCCTACTATATCTACTACCAGGTTTACTAAAGCTACTACCAGGTCTACTATAGCTACTACCAGGTCTACTCTAGCTGCTACTGGTGCTATTATATCTACTACCAGGTTTACTATAGCTACTACCAGGTCTACTCCAGGTTCTAGTGGTGCTATTATATCTACTACCAGGTCTAATATAGCTACTACCAGGTCTACTCCAGGTTCTACTGGTCCTATTATATCTACTAACAGGTTTACTATAGCTACTACTAGGTCTACTCCAACTGCTACTAGGCCTACTATATCTACTACCAGGTTTACTAAAGCTACTACCAGGCCTACTATAGCTACTACCAGGTTTACTAAAGCTACTACCAGGTCTACTATAGCTACTACCAGGTCTACTCTAGCTGCTACTGGTCCTATTATATCTATTACCAGGTCTACTATAGCTACTACCAGGTCTACTCCAGGTTCTACTGGTCCTATTATATCTACTACCAGGTTTACTTAAGCTACTACTAGATCTACTACAGCTACTACCAGGTCTACTCCAGCTGCTACTAGGCCTACTATATCTACTACCAGGTTTACTAAAGCTACTACTAGGTCTACTATAGCTACTACCAGGTCTACTCTAGCTACAACCAGGTCTACTCTAGCTACTACTAGTCCTATTATATATACTACCAGGTATACAAAAGCTACTACCAGGTCTACTCTAGCTACTACTAGTCCTATTATATATACTACCAGGTATACAAAAGCTACTACCAGGTCTACTCTAGCTACTACTAGTCCTATTATATATACTACCAGGTATACAAAAGCTACTACCAGGTCTACTCTAGCTACTACTAGTCCTATTATATATACTACCAGGTATACAAAAGCTACAACCAGGTCTACTCTAGCTACTACTAGTCCTATTATATATACTACCAGGTATACAAAAGCTACTACCAGGTCTACTCTAGCTATTACCAAGACTGTTATTGCTACTACAGGGTTTACTATAGTTACTACCAGGTCTACTATATATACTACCAGGTTTACTATAGGTTCTACTAGGTCTACTATAGCTAATACCAGATCTTCTATAGCTACTACCAGGTCTACTCCAGCTGCTACTAGGCCTACAATATCTACTACCAGGTTTATAAAAGCTACTACCAGGTCTACTCTAGCTATAACCAGGACTGTTATTGCAACTACCAGGTTTCCTATAGCTACTACCAGGTTTACAAAAGCTACTACCAGTTCTACTCTGGCTATAACCAGGACTGTTATTGCTACTACCAGGTTTACTATAATTTCTTACCAGGTCTACTCTAGCTATTACCAGTACTGTTATTGCTACTACAGGGTTTACTATAATTTCTTACCAGGTCTACTCTAGCTATTACCAGTACTGTTATTGCTACTACCAGGTTTTCTATAGGTACTACTAGGTCTACTATAGCTAATAACAGATCTACTATAGCTACTACAAGGCCTACTATAGTCACTACCAACAGGTATACTTTAGCTTCTACCAGTCTACTTTAGCTACAACCAGACCTACTCTAGCTGCTACCAGGTCTACTGTAGCTTTTACCAGGTCTAGGCCTAATGTAGCTTCTTCTAGGCATACTATAGCTACTACCAGATTTCTATAGCTACACCAGACTACTATAGGTACTACTAGGTTTACTATAGTCAGGACTGCTATAGCTACTACCAGGACTGTTATAGCTAGTACCAGGGTTACTATAGCTTCTATCGGGTCTACTATAGCTACTACCAGGTCTACTATAGCTACTTCCAGGTCTACTATAGCTACTACTAGGTCTACTATAGCTACTACCATATCCAATATAGCTACTACCAGGTCTAGTAGGCCCTATAGCTACTACCAGGTGCACTCCAGCGACTACCACCAGGTAAACTATAGCTTGTACATAATCTACTATAACGTGTCTAAATTTAAAAATAAATCTTTGAATCAAAGAGCTTATATTAAAGGTTAGGAAATGTCATAAGGGACAATTCTGTTCACCAAGATTATCATCGGCCTAATGCGACGTGGTCGAAGTGTCTCGTTATGATTTTGTTCAATGTAGTAGTTTTGTTGTTGTTTTAAATTTAAATTTATATATTTCTTTATCTCGTCTTATATAATTCACTTTTATGAATATTGGAATATATTTTTAATGATTAATAATATGTCAATTAAAGAATTGATCTTAAATATATGAGGGGACTATATGTAAAAAGTAATGTTTTCTTGTGAGGTGTTATTTGGTCACAAGCTTAGTCAAGATTGTCCATATCAATTTAATATTTATGAAATCATAATATCAACAACAAAAATTCACCAAGACTACATTTTATTATACATTATGTTTTACTTACATATTATATAACAATTACTTTAATTTTTTATATGGCCATTTATGTTAGCTTAGCGCTTATGATGACGAAGCTAAGTATCATGGTTATATTAGCCTACTCTATGGATCTTGGTCATGTCAGCATTGAGAGACTAGTAAAATGAGACTATTATGGTACTGTTTCAGTTAAAGCCCCTGTCATACCTTTCGCGCCACAGAGCTAACATTGTTACATGACCTCTGTATGACCTTGTGTTTCTAGTCTCTGTCACCCAGCCCAAAGGCATAGTCCGAAACGTTCTCAAACGTCTTTTATAAATTGGTAATTCTGGACGTTAAGGGGGTAGACGATTTCAACCACTTCTTTTCCACCGATCTGAAATATTTAAATATCAATGGAAAGAGGGGACTTTCAGCTATCCAAAAATATAAAATTCATTTCTTTATGACATATCAACTTTGAGAAATAGGGTATGAAAGATGAACAAAAAAAACGTCAATTATTCCCTTAAAATTAGCATATCTACTAGACTATTTAATATAGAAGGTTGAAATTTTGCACAACACAAGTCTACATGTATCTCTACAACATTACGTTGGCTTTTTTGTAAAATTTTGTTTTGTTTTGAAGATATTGATAGAAATCAAAATTTTGCGTGTGCATTCACGAAAAATTGAATTTTTAAAAAACTATTCATTTTATAAAAAAAAAGCCAAAGTAAATTTATAGAGAACATCGAAGCTTTAGCTGAAGCCAAAGTTTGTAAAAATCGGACAAAATGTAAGCGAGATATGCTTTTGGAAAAATGGCATTTTGCAAAGACATGTAAACCTTACGTAATTAACGATCATGCTGTTAAAACCTTGTCTTTCATGGTGTAGAAATCTTTAAGCACCTTTTAGGCATCGATATGCACCGATAACCACATAATTGGAGTGCTAAAACAATGGATTAGCACATGTCAAAACACCCCTACCCACCAATCATAAAATTTCTCTGTTTACATGTGACGTAATGATTTATGGGACATCACGTGACTTCTGGATTTCCCCCAATACAAATCTGAACGACAAACGTAGAAAAAGGTTTATTTAGCCGATGACGTAGTACTCAAAAATGTCAACTGACAACGTAATTTGTACGTCTACATGGAGGAATACCCCATTGTGTTCTATAAATAGATTATCTTTACGGACCGATATCTGACAAACTACTGAAGCGATTGAGCTAAAATTTTTACTAGATGAGTTTTTTTTAATGCCAAATAGAATGGATATAAACTTAATACGTTTCTTGATCGAAATACACCTCGAACGATAAGGTTGTCAACCCTAGATAGAACATAGATCTGTCCATTTGATGCACATGTACTTGTGTATATTTAGTATTTTAGACGAATTGTATATTGATAGCCTATTGTGTATTTTCGATTTTTTCTTTTTTTTTTTTTTTTTTTTTTCTTTTTTTTCCCCAATGTATTGAATGTGAGACAGGACCATGTCCTTGTGTATTGGGCCTAATTCTGATTTAAAATAAAGAGTTTATTATTATTATTATTATTATTTAAATACGAGTGTATTAATGTGAGAAAAGAAAGCGAAACACATAAAACATCTCAAACTTCAACAAACTAATCAGATTAACTGTCAAGATTTCTGTGACAGGCTAGGTCGATAGGTAGAAATGTTCGGATAAATTATTAGGTCTTAATAGCCTACGCAATAAAAACTGCCGTGACAAGATTTCGTTAACTGATCGATTCTTTAAAAAATGACAGATCAAAGACCTATCAATGTAAGTTTTACACTTTTTCTTTTGTTCCTGGCAAAATGCTAAATGCCTTAGTACAGAATTTAGTTTATATTTATCTTATTATTTGCCTAACTAAACTAGTAATAGATCAAGAAGGCCTAGATCTACCACCTTGTTGTCGTACTACTCGTACCCTGCTAGGCCAACATCTCAGTTCTAAGGAATAGACTTTTTCAAAACTGTATCAGATCCATGATCTATTTGTGCTATCAAATGAAATCCAACGTCATATTTTAGAAAAGGGTCATCTGAAAATATTGAAGTTGATGGTCTAACCTTAGTCTTAGTCTAACACTGTCATTTCGGGTACAGAAGAGAAGGTTAGGCCCTACGTCTACGCTTATCACTGATTGCAATGTCCTAGCCTGAGCCTACATTTAAATAGATGAGATGTTTATTAATAGCATTTTCTGGTTAAATATTTATCTAATAATATTACATTTCAGGGAAAGCGGAAGAGAAGGGACTTTTCCCATGAAGAATTGCTTATTCTTGAGGAAGCATGGGGTGAAGGGATGAACTCGACCACAAAAAAAAAACACATTAAAGAAACTGCTGTAAAATTATCTTTGGGTGAAAAACAAGTAGAAGTAAGGATACATCAATCTAGCGTAACTTTAGCCTACAAAACAACTAGAGACTGTTAGAGAGAAAGGGTCTATAATTTTCTAATTATTTACTTTGTCCATTGCCAATTGATTGAGCTAAATTTTGGCAACCAACATCATTTAAAATTGAAAGTCAGACGCGCTAAATTGTCCACAAGCATCTTCTCAATGTTAAGCTATTATGACTACAAGTCACGTTTCTTGTATTACGAAAGGTAAATACAGCCAAACAGAGCTCTCGACATAGAGGTAGTAAATATTACGGATATTTGCTCACATGTTTTTGGTCGGTGCCTCTGATTGCGTACAATCCAATCAAATGGCTTCATTTACAAACTCCAATGACTCTAGAAAGATGACTATTGTAGTCAAGGTACAAGACAACCCAAGTAAACATGATTTGCAAATATATTACCATGATGATTTTTATTAATTTTTAGAACTGGATTGGAAACAAGCGGGCAAAACTTAAATCAAAGGGTCTAAACGAAAAAAAATTAAAGATGAGAAAAGAATTCCGTGGCCCAAACAGCTACTCATTGTTTATTAGTGAACAAAAGAGAGGTAAAATATTGATATTTATTTTGTAATTTGTCTTTGGTAAGCTTATGTATTTTTATTAAATCTGTTGAGTCTCATTCTTGTTTTGATATGGCGACCTTTCAAAAATTTTACAAATCAACACTTCATCATTATTTTTATTTGACATGAGTTGAAATATCAATAGAGTACTGAGTCTAAGATTGTATAAGGTTTATGAATATGCCAACCAATGCAAGAATTATTAATATTATTTGATAATGTTAATAAAAAGAGGACCTATTTCTTTAAAAATATGTGAAAATACAGCAAAAAAATATATTCTTATCATTCACAGTATGAAGTGGAAATATTTCAAAACTTGTTTACAGGCTAATTTTGTAATTTGACTATGGATAAAAATTGACCAAAACATTTCTTTTCAAACCTGATATGAATGAATTATAATAACTTATATTCTAGGTTCTGGCATTGACAACAAATCATATTTTTTTGGAACAGAATGTCCAAATAAATACAATTTATTAACCGCCGAGGAGAAAAAGGAATTGAAAAAGAGAGCCTTTGAAATTCGCCAGTCCAAAAGGAAAGGCCTGAGCAGAAAACAGTTCATAGAACATAATCTGAAGATTATAGCTAACGCAGTAAGTATTTATCGTATATATTTCATTGACACGAAACTATCTGTAAGACTCAATTAGAGCTTTACTTATAACATCTTTTCCGAAGACATACGTATAATCGTTGAACTTGGGCGAAATGAGTTCATCAGTGGACTTACTTGGTGTCAAAACTATATGGCAGAATACATCTTTAATTAGTTTAATTCTTACATAGAGATTCAGCTGATGAATATATATCCTATTGTATATTATATATCCTATTGTCTATTATATAGCCCTTAATCCTATTGTATTCTTGTTCCCATTGCATGAATCAACTACATTCAAGAAATATGAAATGAATGAATTTATATCTTAGGCTGATGATTTGAGTGAAGTCGGATGCGAGGTTGGTGGTCTGGCTGTGGATCCGAATAATGATGTAAAGCCAATGATTTTTGGCAGTAGTCAAAATACAATCTCTTTTTTTGAGTCGTCCCTGGAACACTTTCGTGTGCACCATAAAGCCACAGACACTGCAGCCACAACTGGTAAAATAAATGGATTTCTGAAATATGACTAATAATCATTTTGATTGATTAAACTGTATTTTTGCTTTCAACAATACCTATCAATCCTGTTCCCATATGAATCTCATAGAATCCAATTTAAACTTATAATCTTCCATAATGTAGCTTCTTCAATTTCCTTCCATTTTTCACAAAATTTGGTTTTATAATTCCATTGTTAATTTTAGTAATGTTTCTTTTTTTGTCAGAGAAGAGCGTCGATACAAGGGGTGATTTAAGAAACCAAATTCAAAAAAAGTTCCAGTTATTATGGAGTATGTTAACTTTTTGTTCAAAAAATCTATCATTCCCTGCAAAAAGTTGAATAGGAACCACAGTTAATAAATTTGATTTGCAATAAAGAAACATGCTCTGGCATAGGCCAATAACTACTAAAACTAGGTATCACACACATGATTTAACTGGTACAGAAGTTGCATAGGTTGTGTATGCAAGCAATTTATCTCTCCTTACTGTCTGCAATCTCTTCTAGATACCGTTTCAAACCAGACATCAAAAATCCCTTACAAAGATATCAAGGATGGAAAAATTAAACTGACAGTAAAGGGCCTCCCTGATGGAGTATCCTTTCAGAATCCCAGCAATTACAGCATACAAAAACTTAAGGAAATTTTAACCTCAGAACTTATATTTGATTTGTGGTGAGTCCATTGAGAAGTAACTATGGTAACTAAGTTATATAACAATTACTGAGTTTATATATTCTACGACGTTCCAACAAGTGTCCTCTTGTCGTTATCAAGCAGGAAAATGTATATTAACAAAAGGAAACTATACATATATATACAATAAGACTGAAGCCATTGATAGAAGTAATTATGGTATTGCTATTTTTTTAAATTGAAATAGACCAATTCTTCGTCTTCTGAGAAAGAGATGTTATTCAGTCAGTTAGAGCATTGGAAATCTTAACGTCATTTGCTTGGTTATATGAAACAAAACGTGGTAGTGACCATCTTGATATTTGTTCCCAACTTTTCATGGTTGGGACAATTTCATCTCATATGGTCAGAAATATTCTCATGTTTTCAAAGTTTTCCCTTCATGTTGCCTCCATCATCACTATGTTTTCTTCTAATGTGTCTGTAGTCTGAATGTTTGGATTATTTCTCCTATAGTGCAAGAGATGAATTGGTTTCTGTTTCTGAAGAAGTACCGAGTATAGCAACATACGAAAACCCCACATTTACACCGTTCTCATCATCGACGCAGTACGATGAAATGTTAAATAATCCTCTCCAAATTCATGAAGATCTTGTACCAATGAATTGTGTAGAAACCGAGGGTTTGTATTACATTCATAAACTAGAAAATGGTCATTTAGCACCCATGAATGAAAGATGACTCCTATGAAATATCAACAAACCTTCAAATGTTGCCATAGGTTGAATGTTTCTTTTCAATCATTGGCCCGATAACGCTTCTTTTGATTTAAGGAATATTCATAAATTGTCAAAGCTGAATCCATAAAATTTAACCTCAATAAAAAAAGTTTTCCCATAATTTTAGATTTTTAGGTTTCCCCTATCTGACATATTTATAGTATGACAGCTTGAGGAGTTGTTGTGTAGCAAAAGAGGGTGACAGGGTTACCTATTGGAGAAGATACCCAAAATTCAAGTTAATCTATACTATTCTTTTTAATAGATTCCGTAGGAATAGAAGAAGATGTATTTCGAGCAGAAAAAATACTTAAAAAAAGAAGAAGAAATGGCAAAAATCAGTTCCTTGTAAAATGGGAAGGATACAAAAAACCAACCTGGGAACCCCAGGAAAACATTATTGACAACAACTCTTCATCAATTTTTATACGCCCACATTATAAAGTATTCTTGTAGACATTGTGAATATTCACAGTATTTTTGTAGACATTATGAATATTTTAAAGTATTATTGTAGACATTATGAATATTCACAGTATTATTGTAGACATTATGAATATTTTCAGTATTATTGTAGACATTATGAATATTTCAAAGTATTCTTGTAGACATTGTGAATATTTTAAAGTATTCTTGTAGACATTGTGAATATTTTAAAGTATTCTTGTCAGTATTATTGTAGACATTATGAATATTAACAGTATTTTTGTAGACATTGCGAATATTTTAAAGTATTCTTGTAGACATTGTGAATATTAACAGTATTATTGTAGACATTATGAATATTAACAGTAGTTTTGTAGACATTATGAATATTAACAGTATTTTTGTAGACATTGCGAATATTTCAGTCTTGTTGTAGACATTATGAATATTTTACAGGCTTCTTGTAGACATTATGAATATTTTACAGGCTTCTTGTAGACATTATGAATATTTTACAGGCTTCTTGTAGACATTATGAATATTTTACAGGCTTATTGTAGACATTATGAATATTTACAGTATTACTGTAGTCATTATGGATATTTAACAGTCTTATTGTAGACACTGTGAATATTAACAGTATTATTGGAGTCATTATGAATATTTAACAGTCTTATTGTAGACATTGTGAATATTAACAGTATTATTGAAGTCATTATGAATATTTTACAGTCTTATTGTAGACATTGTGAATATTAACAGTATTATTGAAGTCATTATGAATATTTTACAGCTTATTGTAGATATTGTGAATATTAACAGTATTATTGAAGTCATTATGAATATTTTACAGTCTTATTGTAGACATTGTGAATATTAACAGTCTTATTGAAGTCATTATGAATATTAACAGTATTATTGAAGTCATTATGAATATTTTGCAGTCTTACTTTAGACATTGTGAATATTTTGCAGTCTTACTTCAGACATTGTGAATATTAACAGTATTATTGAAGTCATTATGAATATTAACAGTATTATTGAAGTCATTATGAATATTTTGCAGTCTTACTTTAGACATTGTGAATATTAACAGTCTTATTGAAGTCATTATGAATATTAACAGTATTATTGAATCATTTGAATATTTTCAGACTTATTTAGACATTGTGAATATTAACACTATTATTGAAGTCATTTTGAATATTTTCAGACTTATTGTAGACATTGTGAATATTAACAGTATTACTGAAGTCATTGTGAATATTTTACAGTCTTAATATTAACAGTCGTATTGCAGACATTATAAATATTTTACAGACTTATTGTAGACATTGGAAATATTAACACTATTATTGAAGTCATTTTGAATATTTTCAGACTTATTGTAGACATTGTGAATATTAACAGTCGTATTGCAGACATTGTGAATATTTTATAGTCCTGTTGTAAACATTATGAATGCAGACAATGTGAATTGTTGTGAATAATGCAGACATTGTTAATATAAACAATATTATTTTTGACAGTTTGAATGTTTTCATTATTATATAAATATGTTATATTAAATTAAATACATTATATAATCTCGAGTTAATTTGTACAAACAATCTGCAAAAAAATCCATGCCCAGATAATGGTCTAGATAGTGGTCTAGACGGTTGACATGTATTGCTGGCGATTAGATGCCTGACTCTGAGATCGCTGGTTCGGAACCCGTTCGGGTCTCGGCCAATTTTCAGCGCGAGAATCTGTGCTATACCAAGAAAGTGTTATCCCAATAACGAAAATATTGCAGATAATATTTGTTATAAATTCCCCTTCTTTGCATCATATCTTCTGTCTTACTATTCAAAACACTGGTTCAAATGTAGCAACTAATATATACATTAGTGCTGGGTATTGCCAAGCCTGTCACGATACTCCGGTAATAATAATAATGTCTCAATTACAAAATTAAAATTAATTTACCGTGTATTGATACCTCTAATCTCCATCTGATCCAGGACATTAAATAAACGTAAGCCTTATGTTTCAAAAACATCCACCGGCTATTAAATAAATTAAAGGCACGTTGTATCGCGATACATCGATTCAAACATAATATTATATCGTTCCAGCGCTAATATACATTCATGTATGTGCAATGTGGTGCGGTGTTAATTTGCAGCAATGAACTTGGTCAGTTGCACCGCTCTAGAATCAGGTTCAACCGACATGTATTGATGTTTTTCGAAACAAAAAACAAGTGTGTAGTAGATAATCCGTAACCGTTAATAAGGGGTGGAGATCACATTACATAACGGAACCCAATTGTATGATATACAACTCATGGGTTTTATTATACATAATGTTTCAACAAATAACACTGCCTTCATAAGGCGAAAAAAATTAAAACTAATTACTAGTATACCATAAGATTAGTCCTGATGTTCATAGTTTATCAGATTAGGGTTATACATGAAAATAGTATTAGAAACGTTCAAAAATTGCAGACTTCCAAAATTTAGAAAGGTACCTAATACTTCTTGCTTTACTGCTCATCATTTCATAGTTTTGTCGGTCAAATTTGTGAATTTGCTATATTATACCATATACCATAGTCTACCAGTTGGGGTTTTGAATACATATATGAGGTGGAACAAGTCCATTATATTTTTTGTAAATTTATACTAGGTGTTCACAAAAGTTCGACAAATGCAGGAACTATAGGAGAATGTGGCAGAAAAGAGTTGACTATTTATTACTCATTTTCGTGTATAAAATATTGGTGTAAACTTGTATTAATGTCAACATATCGTTAACCAAAACAGGTGTATATTATGCTTTAAACTTTAGATCATAATGGAAGAACTAACTGGGTAACTAAACTTAAGTTTGTATTGTACTCTTTAGGTTTCAGATATGTATTCGACTCAGAATATGTAGGTTCTATGCAAGGCCTGTTAATAGAAATTAAAACACGATTATCTGACATTAACTTACAGGAATGGTCATCAAAACTAGCTTTAAGTGAAAGTCTCCGTGATTATAGCAAATGCAAACATGACCTTATCAAATAATCTTACCTATCATATATTATCCCTTTTCAGTATAAAAGAATTAAGATTAAGATTCAGGAGAAATCAAACAGCCAGTCCTTTATGCATTTTATGTAACCTCAATGATAAAGACGTGTATCACCTTCTCTTGTGTGCTAGGTCTTTGAAAACTATTGTAGTGATTTAAGCCATATAGGCCTACACGCCTCATAAGTGGAGCGAACTTGTCTCCAAATAATAATCGAGCTATAATAATAATAATACTGCTTATTCATTGGGTTTAATGAAGTAAATCCATGGATTTTAAGGGCATAATTGCATAGTGCCCATTTTACGTTCTTTAATGGTTTATTGGTTGGTATGACCCATCGAAATATAGACTTACAAATTTATTGTGTTTAGGATCCATGGTTATTGCGCAAGCAATTCAGTTTATTTACCTCTATCCATGATCTCATTAATATAAATGTTCACACTAATTTTTATTCAAATCAGATCAAAACTGTTGTGTCTATCGTGTTCTCAAGTCTATTTCGACGCAATTTGACTTAGTCAAGGACAAAACCTCAAAAACAGTTCACCGAAAAATAGTTACTATCAAACGTGTCCAAGATCTCATCAAAATAAAAGATCACACCAAATTTTATTCAAATCTAATGAAAATTGGAGTCTCTATCTCATTTTTGCACGTCAGAGCAAGAGCCTGAAAAAAATGTTAACCAGAGATAGATTTACCTCAATTTCGACACCACCACCAACATATGAAGTGAAGAAATGTCTACCGCACAGAATTCAAGAGATATGGTACATTTCATGTAAAAGCCAATTTAACATATGCCTCTCGCAATGTCATCTATGTGATAGCGTGTTCTGGTTGTAAGGAGCAGTACATCGGTTTGACGGAATATCTAAGAGAGAGAGTTATGGTTCATAAATCACAACTTAAACATACAGAATATAGAATGATATCCATGTGTTAACATTTGGACGAGTGCACCCGTCACCAAATCAAATTTAACATCCTGAACAATTGTGAAAAAGAGAGAACTTTATAAGAGGAATATTTTATTCAAAAATTTAAACATTTATTGAAAAGGTGATAAAGAACTCTTTTAAAGTTCATTTTTATTTGAATGATAATAATTATTATACAATTTCATCTAATTATTATATAATAATTCTAATTCTAAATATAAAATCTTATAATACATGTAATTCCAATAATTTTAAAGAAACAGTTCATTTTGAAAGTATTTCATAATACACGTATGATTCGTTAATATATACATATAATTATATTAATTTAGAATATTTTGATATAGTCCACTACATATAAACTTTCCAATAAGTTCATACTAGATAAAATAAAACGAAGTTATGCCGCAAAGAAAATACATGTTCATAACCCCCTTAATTCGAAAATACAATCCCCATCCCCTCTCTCAAGATAAGCGATACTAAGAGACTTGTGAGACAATAATCAGAACACTTTGACCATCGATTTATATCGAGCATCGATATCGTGCTCAGATGATAAATTTTTTTTTACATTCGGGTATTTCTATTCTACATCGCTTTCATTGTATATCTCTAAATCATTTTCAGTATCAACTAAGGACATATCAATAGATATACCTCCTAAAATGCGATTTATATCACTTTCATGGCTAACAGATGAAACATCAACAATATTATGAAAGAAAAGAATTTGATCAGTGATAGTAAGTTTTAAATTTGGTGGGTAGAGAGCAATCATCTGTTGAAGACGATACTCAACACCAAGTCCTTCTGAAATTAAAACAGATCTCTCTACTTCACTGGTCGAATCCAATTCATCATATGCAAGGCAAAGTTGGTCATGCTTGTGCTTATAGTATGTAACAGTACATTTCATTTCGGTGGTCAACATTGAAATTTCTTCTTTACACCTCTTTTGAGTTTCTACTAAATCGATCATTAAACGTTTAGTATCATCACTCATATGAACATTTATATTATAATTCCTGTCTTTTATTTCATCAAAAGTTATCTGATTGGGGTATGGTGGTTCTTTAATTTCACAACAGGAATTGTACTCCTTTAATTCAAACTTGACTCGATTATTCAGCTTCTTTAACTGTTGTCCTAAACGAAGAGCAACAGCCTGTCCACCTAAAAAATAAATTATAGTCTTTTAAAAAGGAACACCACCTATTATATGAAATTAAAAATTTGAAACTCGATCAATAAGAGTATATATCAATCAGTTGGATATATCTTTTAAAGTAAGTGATTATTGGAAAATTATTTTGAAAATTCATATTGAATATAAATAAAATACTTCTAGACATCTTGTACCAATTATAAGAACTACTGCTGACATAACGTCACCTAGGAATATATAGTATCATCAATAACATAAAATAAACTTAATATATGATTAATTTAAAAACAAAATTTACGAGCGTATCTCTTCATCATTTGTAAAAAGAAAACTCTCTCTGTCATCAACACCTTTATTTTGTCATATATGGCTACATAAGTTTTCTTATTTGCAGATTCGATGTATTCTCTAACTTCATGTGACGAGACCGACCATCTCAGACACTTCATCTGCTTTTCAAATTTCTTCATTTCTATTTCAATCCTGCAATACGACGATTACGTGTGTTAAATGGCTGATAAATTGTTAATTCGTTAATTAACAGCACAACAAATAATAATAATAATAATAAAATAATAATAAAATAATAATAATAATAATAATAATAATAATAATAATAATAATAATAATAATAAATAAATAAATAAATAAATAAATAAATAAATAAATAAATAAATAAATAAATAAATAAATAAATAAATAAATAAATAAATAAATAAATAAATAAATAAATAAATAAATAAAAATAAAAAATAAATAAATAAATAAATAATAAATAATAAATAAATAAATAAATAAATAATAAATAATAAATAATAAATAATAAATAATAATAATAATAATAATAATAATGCATTTATATAGCGCCTATTATCTAGGAAGTTCAACTCGATCGCATATTACACTTTATTGCTTCTATATCTTTATTATCCCTGTCTTTATTATCTGTCTTTTTTAGTGTTACCACGATGTTGGTTATTTTGCAATTCCGGATCGTATGGATGAGTAAAATGCGTCTTACTCTATCAAATTGAAATACATATCTCTTACCTTCTAATTTGTTTCTTACTCTCTTCTTTTAGTATTGAAGTATCGTTTAGTAGCATGGACTGACTAAAATTTAAATTTTTACTTATAATTTTAAAGCTTAAATAATATCCCAAAGTTGATTCGTTGGAACATAACTAATTTTATCTTTAATGATTATTTTTTTCTGATTTATCATTGAGGATTTCTGAATAACCATTGTTTTGTCAAAGCTGTGCCATACAAATTTCATTTGGTTGATATTTACCTTAATGAAAAGTACTTTCTTAAATTCAAACAATAGTTTTCTTGAGGGGTATACAAGGCCTGAAATAGAATAGTAGAGATTGTGTAACTAATGACATTCAAGAAGAAAAGTAAGAAACAACACTGATATCAAGATTGAAGGTGGAATATTGTTTATCTTTTCCGAGGTTAAAGTACCTGTCTTATTTGTAAAAAATATGTATTTTATTTTCCATTTATAAATTTCCTTGTCTTTTCTATATTTGGTTGAATTCTAACATATTGAAGAAAAGCAAACAGTTATAGTATAGTATTATAGTACCTGATTAGAAGATTTTTTTGATGAACTGTGCATTTTGACTTCATCCTCGGACATTTTTTCAACTGTTTCCAAATTCACCCCTTAAATAAATAATGATTTGATTAGTTATAACAAGTAAGACTTTTTTAAATTTCGATTTGTACATCATAATTGATAAATAGAACAACAGGTATGACATGACACTAAATCCGAATAATCAAATGTATTAGAGGCAAAAACCTGATTTGTAGAAATACCTGGTATATTTTGCAATGTTTCATCCAAAACTTTGGAGGTGGTAATAAGCAAATTTTCTGCCCTCTTCAACTTAGTGACAAGGTGTTGAGCTACAATAATACAATTAATAGAATGTTTTGAGTGATGTTATACAGATTATGTTTAAAATTTGGAAAAAATGGATCATATCCTGCGCCACAGTGAAAGTTTGCACTGAAAATCAAGGAAAATGGCAATGGAACTCTTCTACAAGTACATGTATAGATAAATAATTTACCTAGTTTTCTTGTAATTTTTTCACCATAATGGATAAGTGCAAGTACCAAAGCATCGATTCTGTTTTCAGGAGTCATTTCCTTGGATATATTAGATAATCTACCCAAATAGGACCAAAGGCGTTCAACACATTCTCCATCGGATAATCCCAAACCAGAAGTTCGTCGAGGATTAAACAGTACCTTAAATTTCATAAGGAAAACACAAAGTTAATCTAAAAAATTGCCTTATGAGAAGATTTTGCAGTGATCAATAAAAAAGGGATTTAATGCATGATCATTTTTGTTTTAATTTATTCCATAAAAGTAACCATATAACAAACCTACATTATAAATATTATATTCTATATTTACCTGACATGATAACTTATGCGCATAGCAGTGAAATATTGGAATTACCAATGTAACGGCATCAAGAAGATCTTGGCGTCCATTTGCCTAATAATTATAAAAGATAAATATGCCTATTACTAAATAAATTTTAATCTCAAATTAATTAAAGGTTTTAAAAAAAATGAACAGTAGTGAAAAAGAATTCGGCTCTGCTTTCAAAAATAATTAGATGTGTTAAGATGTATTAATGTTAAGTCAATACACTGGATCATCGTTAATTTGAAAAAAAATATGCCGGTACGTGGTGTAGCTAATCGATTTCAAATCACTTCGTCTATTGGTCAACTGTGACACGAGGCTGTACCTGCGTCTATTGATTCATGTTATATATGAATGGAAACATACCTTTAAATGATTGTGTAATCGGCAGGCAATATCATACATAACGTAAATATCTTTATTTGGATTTTCTGCTATAATCTTTTCAAGCAAGAACACTGAGTAACCAATTCTGGAGATTTAGGTTAATTAATAATTATTAAGATAGCATAATTATTTTTGTTAAATTACATCGTATGAGGCGTAATAAATCTATCACCATTAAAAAGTAAAATGTATTGAAAATAGAGGTATTTACCCAATTTAATTCTTAGGAATTTTCAGGTAAACATACCTTTCGCCGTGTTTAAGATTGAAAAAGTGCAGTGGAAACTCATGGCGACAGGTCGAACCAAAAACAGCAGTTTCGTCTAACTTTTTGTTTTTCCCTTTTGATCGAAGAAGACTACCAGCTTGGAAATCATTACATTCCTGGAAAAAATCACAAACTGAATCTTCTCATGAAAAATTACACATCGTCTTGATGACATTGATAAATATTTATTTAAATATTTGGCTACACTTCCCATGATTTCATACTATACGAATATCACACAGAAAAATGACATTGGGAAGGCATTCACTCCCTGTACAGCCTCCGTTGCTTTTAAATTATATAAGCATTACTGAACAGGCAAAATACTTTCTTTAAAAAGTTTAAATGATTTTTTCGTTAATCAGAAAGGACAAATTGTTGAATTTTGTCGCTATAAGTATATACATGTAATGTATAATATCAAGCATCATTACCATATCTTTATTTATGTCTGTACGACATCCGTAATTATTTATATAAGAATCAACTACATGTTGGTCGATAAAAAAACTGTCATCTTGTTTGGGTGCTCCACTTGATGTACCAGACGATGCCTTTCTTACAAGCTGGAAATCAGCATCGAATGACACAACCAAGTTAGGATTCTGAAAAAGCATGTTCTATCAATAATAAAGTTAATAATTATCACTCTAGTCAGAAGAGCTATTGATATATGTCACCCCCCACATCTTGAAGACGAGTTAAAACTTATTACGGACACAATGGTTCATCTAAATGGTTATCCTGAAAAGATGGTAAAGAATATCATTTACGAATGCAGAAACCCGAGACTGAAAACACCTAGAGAGGTTCCTGATTCCAATGTGCATGTGAAAATTCTGTATATTGGCAACGACTCCTACAAGATGAGAAGATTACTAAAGGAACATGGGATCAGTGCTCATTTCAAATATGGACCTACCCTTAAAGACCTGCTTCAAGCCAATGGTAAAGGGAAACAGAAGAAAAAATGGCAAGATAAAGGATGTGTATATCTTATCAAGTGTTCATGTGATGCCAAATATATAGGTGAAACCAAACGTCCATTAGAAAAACACATAAAGAACATTTATCAAAATCAACAATAATGAAATCAGCAGTGGCCGATCATCTTAAAGCAAACCCAAGACATAGAATTAATTTGGAAAAAAGTGTCAATTTTAAACCGTCCCAGTTTTAACAAAAAATAACGGAAATTAATGGAAGCAGTACAGATCAAGAAACATAAACCTGAATTAAATTTAGATGAAGGACTATCTATCGAAAGCATATGATCGCATATTAATTCCCCATTTATGATAATCTCAAATGACATGTGTTAATTTAATGTTAGGTTGCATATAAACCACCTTTGCGTACTAATGTAATTTTATGTAGTTGGTGTAACTATTTTGTATAATTGTTAAACGTCAAGTTAAGTTAGGTTATGGCTTCATATAGGATAGGTAATAATTAATTTATAATTGACTCTTTAATCTTAAGATCAAAGAATATGATAGGTTTGATTAAGGTGTTTATTAATGTTTGTATAGTAGATTATTCTCAAGTTGCATTGTTCTAATTTAGTGGCTTCTCTACTTTTTTGTATTTATTTGGTTGAATTGTATCACACCCTCAAAAATTGGCCTGAAGACGATAAGAGAATACTTATTGAAACGTCGCCTGTTATGTGTTATTAAAGTAATCGTTATATCCATATATCGTGTGATTGTTTATAATAATAAAGTTATCTCGTCTTCCTGTTCAAAAAACGAAAGGTGTTTTTCAATTCTATTTTTCAATTTTTTTTTAAAGTATAATTTAAATGTCAGTCTCTAAACGGTAGTGCTAGCCCTTTAATGTCTTTGCGAAATTAATAAAAATATAATATAATGTTCACATTGAAAAGAAACACATTTGTCCCCTAGACAAATATACATATATATTTATATATATAATAAAACTCTAACACAAGTTTCCAAAACGTTTCGAAAACCACGGTCTTGTTCATTGGAAACTTGTGTTAGATTTTTTATTATACAATTAATCAAGGACTTTATATATATTTATATATATATTATATAATAAACAATGATATATATTTTCAACTTGCCTCGAAACATGCTGGACAATCCTTTCCACTTTCAATTGCAGTACTTATGTGAGTTGGATGTCCAATTAAATAATTAAAATGTCTGTACTGAACTAAACACTCATTCATGAGTATAGCATAAATATTAATTGTCTGGAATATACAGTAATATAATGATGAAATGCTTTACAAATTAAACAAATGCAGTCCAATGAACTTCTGTTTGGTATTATTGCAATAGATAAGGTAAAAAATAAATATTTTGGTTCATTGTAGATAGTTACCTTCTCAACTTCTCCTTTTGGGTGATTTGACTTTACTGCTTTTATAGCCTCACAAAATCCCATTGTCGAGACTTGGCACTCTAAAAACAATGCAGTCATCCATTCAAGTAATTTGAAGTGAAACCCAAGACTTGGACTCTTGGGTGACGATGGCCACAAGGAGTTTCTCACCATTGTTTCTGCCTTACTCTCGCAAGAACAGAAAGCAATGCATCTTTTATGTGGCCTCCCTGAAATACATTGAATAAATACTAAGATACATGCACTAAAGTCTGTTCAAACAAAAAATCATTTGGGGAACCAATAAAAGAGGCTAATGTTGCTTTCTTGACAAAAAAAGTTGAAATCAGAGCTTTCTTTTAAAGTAGCTAATTTTGGACTAGATATTAATAACTATTCTTTCTCACCCTTTTCATCCAACACAACAATATCCTGCGTATAGCTGGCCGCACACATATGCCCATCTGGACGGGTCCATGAAGGAGTACTTGTCTCATAATCCATGAAAGTACCGTTCTGAAATACATAGAAAGCACTTGTTTTCAGAATTAAAATCAGTCTCCTAGGGAAAATGTACTACATGTAAATTATAATCATTTTCAGCATAGATAATGTTAATTACTGGTATTATAAATAAACAATGATACAACATGTAAATATATTAAAATGTTGTAATTTAAAAGCTATATGTGAATATGTGTTTTTATATAATTTATCTTTAAACATATCGACCAACCTGAAATATCTCAAATTTGTGTAGGTGTGGAAACGAATGTTGGTTATCTAGACAGTTCCTGCAAAAAACAGCTGTAGGACTACAATCTAAACATCTGTAGTGTCCTATTCCCGACTTTTGACAACTAAGGCAAATATTTCTAGGCAGAGTGAACTGAACACTTGTCCCTATGTGTAAGAGTTTGGAAAATATTTCTTTCCAGCTTTCTACTCTTCGCTGTTTCTTCTCTAGATATTTGCCAATTGGATCACCTAAAAATATTGTAAAGCAATAATCACTCTTATTTCAACATGGTTACCCTTGTAAACTAGATTATACGTAGGCATTTAAGACACTGTGCGTTCAGCAAGTATATTTTTTAAGTTTAGTAGTGAAAACATACCTGTATTTATGATACGCTCTGATTCTTCTGGGGTCGTCGTCAGTGGGAAAACTGGTTGGCTAAGGCTCGGGCCTAAGCCTAGTGTTGTTCCTGGCAATGAGGAAGTACCTTGGCTTACAAAGATGTCGTTCCTACTTTCTGGACTCACACTTATCAAATTTCTTACAACTTTTTTATTTCTGCGTTTTTTGCAGATAAAAAAAGTTTGGCGATAATTACTGCGTGGTCGTATACTCCTCCCCATGATAGCCTTGAATAACCTTGTCAATAATAGTAGGAAAAAATAGTTCCGACAAGACGAATCGACACACAGTCCACAGATTTATAGTCAATCCGGATTTAGTTGGTCCGACAGGTAATAATCGTAATGGGGTTGATTCAAATGACGATTAAAGTAAATCTGGATGTAATAGCCTAATATATGTTTGGTAGTAGCTATTGTAAACCTGTTAGTATTGATAATAATCCTGGTAGTAATTATAGTAGGTCTGGTAGTAGATATAGTAAACATGGTAGTAGCTATAGTAGGTATGGTAGTAGCTAAAGTAACCCTGGTAGCAGCTGTAGTAACCTGGTAGTAGCTATAGTAGACCTGGTAGTATCAATAGTAGGCTTTGTAGTAGCTGTAGTAGCTATAGTAGCTATAGTAGACCTAGTAGTAGATATAGTAAACCTGTTAGTAACTATAATAGACCAAGTAGTAACTATAGTAGACCTGGTAGTAGCTATAGTAGACCTGGGAGTAGTTATAGTAGGTTTAGTAGTAGCTATAGTAAACCTGTTAGTAACTATAATAGACCTGATAGGAACTATAGTTGACCCGGTAAATAGTTGACTGGTAGTAGCTATGGTAGACATGGAAGTAGCTATAGTAGGTTTGATAGTAGCTATAGTAACCCTCGAAGTAGCTATAATAGGCCTGGTAGTAGCTATAGTAGACTGGTAGTAGCTATGGTAGACATGGTAGTAGCTATAGTAAGCATGGTGGTAGCTATAATAGGCCTGGTAGTAGCTATATTGTAGTAGCTATAGTAGGTCTGGTAGTATCTATAATAGGCATAGTAGTAGCTATATTATAGTAGCTATAGTAGGCCTGATAGTTGCTATAGTAGGCATGGTGGTAGCTATAATAGGCCTGGTAGTAGCTATATTGTAGTAGCTATAGTAGGTCTGGTAGTAGCTATAGTAGACTGGTAGTAGCTATAATAGGCCTGGTAGTAGCTATATTGTAGTAGCTATAGTAGGCCTGGTAGTAGCAATAGTAGGCATGGTGGTAGCTATAATAGGCCTAGTAGTAGCTATATTGTAGTAGCTATAGTAGGTCTGGTAGTAGCTATAGTAGACTGGTGATAGCTACAGTAGATCTGGTACTAGCTATATTTTCGTAGCTATAGTAGGCCTAGTAGTGGCTTAGTAGGCATGGCGGTAGCTACAATAGGTTTGATAGTAGCTATAGTAGGCCTGGTAGTAACTATAGTAAGCCTGGTAGTAGCTATAGTAGGCCTGTAGTACCTTAGTAGGCATGGCGGTAGCTATAGTAGGTTTGATATTAGCTATAGTGGGTTTGATATTAGCTATAGTAGGCATTGTAGTAGCTATAGTAAACCTGGTAGTAGTTATAGTAGGTATGGTAGTAGCTATAGTATGCCTTGCAGTAGCTATAGAAGGCATGGTAGTAGCTATAGTAGTCCTGGTAGTAGCTATAGTAGGTCTGGTAGTAGCTATAGTAGGCCTGGTAGTAGCCATTGTGGATCTGGAAGTAGCTATAGTAGGCATGGTAGAAGCTATAGTAGGCCTGGTAGTAGCTATAGTAGGCCTGGTAGTAGCTGTAGTAGGCCTGGTAGTAGCTAAAGTAGACCTGGTAGTAGCTATAGTAGGCCTGGTAGTAGCTATATTAGGCCTGGTAGCAGCTATAGTAGGCCTGGTAGAAGCTATAATAGGCATGGCAGTAGCTATAGTAGGCATGGCAGTAGCTATAGTTTATCAGGTAATAGCTATAGCAGGCCTGGTAGTAGCTATAGTAGGCATGGTAGTAGCCATAGAAGGCATGGTAGTAGCTATAGTAGACCTGGAAGTAGCTATAGTAGGCATGGTAGTAGCTATAGTAGGCCTAGTAGTAGCTATAGTAGGCCCGGTAGTAGCTATAGTAGGCCTGGTAGTAGCTATATTGTAGTAGCTATAGTAGAAGCTGTAGTAACTCTGGTAGTAGCTGTAGTAACCCTGGCAGTAGCTATAGTAGGCCTGGTAGTAGGCATGGTAGCAGCTATAGTAGGCCTGGTAGGAGCTATAATAGGCATTGCAGTAGCTATAGTAGGCATGGCAGTAGCTATAGTTTATCAGGTAATTGCTATAGTAGGCCTGGTAGTAGCTATAGTAGGTATGGTAGTAGCTATAGAAGGCATGGTAGTAGCTATAGTAGTCCTGGTAGTAACTATAGTAGGCATGGTAGTAGCTATAGTAGTCCTGGTAGTAACTATAGTAGGCATGGTAGTAGCTATAGTAGGCCTTGAAGTAGCTATAGTAGGCCTGGTGGTAGCTATAGTAGGCCTGGTAGTAGCTATAGTAGGCCTGGAAATAGCTAAAGTAGACCTGGTAGAAGCTATAGTAGACCTGGTAGTAGCTATAGTAGGCCTGGTAGTAGCTATATTGTAGTAGCTATAGTAGAAGCTGTAGTAACTCTGGTAGTAGCTTTAGTAGGCCTGGTAGTAGGTATGGTAGTCGCTATAGTTGATCTGGTAGTAGCTACAATAGGCCTGGAAGTAGCTAAAGTAGGTCTGGTAGTAGCTATAGTAGACAAAGTAGTAGCTATAATAGACCTGGTAGTACCTAGCTATATAAGGGCTAAAATTAGGTCTGGTAGTCTAGTTAGGTCTAGAAGTAAGTCTGTTGTTAAAGTGGTCTGGTAGTAACAATATCATTACTAGACGTAGGTCCAATAGTTATATCCGGGCTAGAGGTAGATCTGATGGTAGCTATATTTGGGCCAAAAAAGGTCTGGAGGAGCTATAGAAGGGCTAGAAGTAGATCCTGTATATAAAAAGTGTTAACCTTTGTTAGTTGTTTGCAGCAGTATAATTGTTAGCCTCTGTTGCCTGCAGCGTGCATGAGATTATTATAATGTTAGCCTTTGTTAGCTGTTGGTAGCAACTAACATTTACCTCTGAAGGCGGAAAGGCGCCTTTGTTATTGCTTCTAGCGCTAATAGACACTAACAATTCCGTGCTAGGAGCAGCTAACAATAGGCGAATCGGGTGATATTGTTAGAATATTTGATGATAAATTGGTTAATTATCTATGTAAATTATTTAACATCCTATTTGAAACAGATTGCGCATTTATAGATTTTTCAAAATGTTTTGATAAAATAGATAGAGGATTACTTTTTAATAAACTATGTGAAGTGGGCGTGAGCTCCAAACTGATAAAATGTATTAAGTCCATGTATAAAACTGTTAGCCTGAGTGTGAAACTTAAAGTTGAATGCTCTGTACATTTCCCATCATACTCAGGTGTTAAACAGGGTGATAATCTATCACCTTTATTATTTCTATTGTAAATGTATGACTTTCATATGTTTTTAAACAATTATATTATAGATCCGGTTATAATGTTAAATAGAACATACATAGAGCATAATGTCTACCTCAGAAGCTGGTCTCCAAATACTACTTGATAATTTATATGAATATTGTTGCAATTGGAAACTTGAAGTTAATATTAGTAAAACCAAAGTATTATTTTTTAAGAAGGGTCGCCCATATACCGATAATTCAAAATTCACATATAATAACACCCCAATTGAAACTGTAAAATCCTTTAACTACCTAGCCAGCAAAGGTTCCAAAGGACAGCATCAATTATTCAATGTATTTAGCAATGTAGAATTACATATCTCACAGAAAAGACTATTGTTTAATTCATATATAAGTTCTATTCTAAATTATGCAGCCCCTGTATGGGGATTTCATAAAGCACTAGATATTGAAAGGGTACAGTTGAAATTTTATAAGAGAATCCTAAATGATAAAAGTTGTACCAACTCGATAGTTATATATGGTGAATTGGGAATTATCCCCTTATATATTAAACGAATTGAATGTATTTTAAAATATTGGTTAAGAATTATCACCAATAAAGATAGCTTATTGTATTTTATATATTGTGCCACTTGTCAAAGTGATTATATGACTAATAGATATAAAAAAAAAAAGATAATTGGGCTCATAATGTCAGGTTAGTACTAAATAATTTAGGTTTTAGCTCAGATTGGAATTGTCAAAACTTGCTTACAAATTCGTCTTTTAACAAATACAAACAACGTTTGTTTGATCAGTATGTACAGGAGTGGAACACTATTAGATTTAATTCAACAAGGAGGTTCTAGGTGTCGTACCTGCGATTATATCCATGTTTCTCATTATTTTGAAAATAAGAAAAACGGTAAAATTTTCGAATTAACGGAAGTCCTTTTATGTATCGATAAAAACATTATTTACCTAATTTCTTGTAAAAAATGCGACGTACAGTATGTTGGCGAAACTCAAAACGCGTTGCGTACTCGTTTAAGCGGTCATCGCTTTGACATTCTTCATAAAAAAGATAGACCAATCGCAAATCATTTTAACTCAGCCAATCATTCCATTGAAGATCTTCTTGTTATGCCCATTGAAAAAGTTCCAGTCTCTACAACTATCAAACCTAAAACAACGCGACTACAAAGGGAGAGCTTCTGGATAGACCAATTAGAAACAGTTGTACCTAGCGGCCTAAACATCCAGCATGACAATCAAATTATACCTTTTGTAGCAACCTACAATTCTACAGCCAAAAGTGCGGCGGTGATTGTGAAACGGTTTTATAAAGAACTCCAGGATGAATTCCCTAACATATATACCAAACGTTTAGTGACTGCTTACAAAAGGAATAAAAATCTCAGTAATATTTCTCCTTGTACGTGGTAGATTAGACCCCCTTCCTTTACCTCCCTGAAGTAATCGCTTTGAAAAAATTCTCTTTGAAAATTAATCAATTGTGTAAATCTCTCCAGAAGAAGACAATTTCTTATCAAACTGATGTGTGATGTAGTCTCTACTTGTGACCTAGGCCAGTGCTTCTATAAGAGATTATCTCTTATAACACCCTAAACCAAAATATAGATATAGTTTAGCGAAACTAAGATGTAACTCACATGATTTAGCTATAGAATCTGGGAGATATCATAATATCGATAGAACAGAAAGTGTAAATATTGTAATTATAATGTAATAGAGGATGAATTTCACTTTATTTTATGTTGTCCGACATATAATATTTTACGTACAAAATATATATCAAGAGAATTCTCAGCAAACCCCACAATAGAAAAATTTATTAGATTAATGTCAACCTCGTGTCATTTTACTTTAAATTCATTAGCCAAATTTATTTATTATTCATTCAAAGAACGTTCTTTGTCCGTCTCTCTTCAACAATGTTAATTATATAATACACAATTAATCATATTGTATATAATATATATTATAAAATACATAATCATCATAATTATATTACTATTATTACTATTAAATGTATATTGTATATATTGTATTGAATTATTGTTAGCTACAAGTTGTGAAACTTAATGCTGAAATAAACTACTTAGCAACATGTCAAGGGAAGTGTCTGGATGTATATAACCTTTGAAATACCCATCGTTCATTCCATGTTTTAATGGAGTGTTTGTTTAAACCACGGCCTGTACCTGTGTGAGAATTAATCCCGTTCCCGAAATCTAAAGTGACAATACTAGAATTCTACGGTGGCTCACATACGACATAATTCACTTTTCATTT
This sequence comes from Nipponacmea schrenckii, assembly GCA_030562195.1. Lineage (NCBI taxonomy): Eukaryota > Metazoa > Mollusca > Gastropoda > Lottiidae > Nipponacmea > Nipponacmea schrenckii. The sequence goes on from CM060203.1 coordinate 20,391,518, forward strand.
TGAATGTAAAACTTTTTATGAACACCTAGTTGAAAACGATTGGAAGTTAGTTGATGATTCATGTATTTTTTAAATAACAACTTTATTTTCTACCTAGTTGAAAGTTAACTACAGTAGTTGAATTAAAATATTCAAAGAATTATCATCTAATTATCTTCTGAAAATAATTATTACCCAGGTGAAAAATTAAAGTTTTTAAATCAAAACAGCATAAATTATCACCGACTTTCACCAACTAAAAATACAAGTTTTGAATTTAAAATTGAGGTTTTCAATTCATGATAAAAGGTGAATAATGTCGTATGTGAGCCACCGTACAATTCAAATATCATACTGCACGTAGCCACTATTTTATTTGGTCAGATATTAACATAATAATATTTCAATAGACAATCAAACATTTATTGTAAACAGTTTTTAATACACGTAACTACTATATTAAACATTCCTGATCAAATATTAACATATAAATACAGTTTTGTATACCCCTACCCTTATAGTTAATATTATTCACCAAGTTTCCATATGAATTATACCATTATTATCAAAGGTTTTAGTAAAGTGTGGTATACAATATCTCTGCCCTACTGCACCTAACGACTATTATAAATCTTGTCGATATGAATCATACGATAATCCTGTAACATTTCAACCCTTACCACTCAAAACCCGTACACACATACAGACCATTACATCTATACTACCTCCAACCATCCAGCCCAAACTAAATCCTGTAACATCTCAACCCTTACCACTCAAAACCCATACACACATACAGACCATTACATCTATACTACCTCCAACCATCCAGCCCAAACTAAATCTTGTAACATCTCAACCCTCACTACTCAAGACCCATACACACATACAGACCATTACATCTATACTACCTCCAACCATCCAGCCCAAACTTCATCATGTAACATCTCAACACTCACTACTCAAGACCCGTACACACATACAGACCATTACATCTATACTACCTCCAACCATCCAGCCCAAACTAAATCCTGTAACATCTCAACCCTTACTACTCAAGACCCGTACACACATACAGACCATTACATCTATACTACCTCCAACCATCCAGCCCAGACCAAATCCTGTAACATCTCAACCCTCACATCTCAAAACCCATACACACATACAGACCATTAGATCTATACTACCTCCAACCATCCAGCCCAGACCATATCCTATAACATCTCAACCTTCGCTACTCAAGACCCGTACACACATACAGACCAACCATTACATCTATACTACCTCCAACCATCCAGCCCAAACTTCATCATGTAACATCTCAACACTCACTACTCAAGACCCGTACACACATACAGACCATTACATCTATACTACCTCCAACCATCCAGCCCATTTATATATAACTTATTTAGTATGATTCGGGATGCTGTACGCACTGGTAACTTGACTATTAATGTTGTGAACAAGGTAAAATATATATATGCACAGCTTTATGGAACAACAATCACTGGTTAAAGTTTATGCTACGTTTCGGCGTGTTTCCCCCGCCGTCCTCAGGCACAGAATGACAAGACATGATAGGCAACGATATATATACAATTGTACTTATTATTAAAATAACACAAGAGATAAAATATTTTATTATTGCAACTACATTAATGTTAAAAGGTAAGATAAAAAGGAAAAATACTTAAAATAACATACAATTTTGATTCAATTAAGAAAGGTTATTATTAAAATAACACAAGAGATAAAATGTTTTATTATTGCAAATACATTTATGTTTAATAGAGGTATGATAAAAAGGAAACTATACTTAAAATAACATACAATTCTGATTCAATTAAGGTGGTTAATTGAAGATTAAGTAAATAATTGTTTTATAATAGTGAATAACATCATATAAAACTAACTAGTGATTGGGAAGTGAAGTGTTTTATTTACCAAATATGAATAAATTTATGCAAATTAATAATTCAGTCAGATAAGTTTGTCATATGCATGTGAAATTCTGACACCTTCATCTCTGTTTAGGTCTGGCTGGTATCTTCTGATGTTGATGGCTTCATGAAGTCTCCTGGTTTTATCAATACGCTTATTTAATGTCAGTATGTTGGTATTTTCAAAGTTTACTTTATGTCCTGTTTTTCTCCCCATAGCAAGATGTCCAGCTACAGCTGATGTTCCTTCATTGCCAGGTTTGTCTTGGTGGTCTTTTAGACGAACATCAAGGGGTCTATTGGTTTCCCCAATGTAAGATCCGGTCACCATGTCAAACACCCAAATATTGTTTTTCCTCCATGGACGATGCCATAGTGTTTTCAAATAGTAAGAGGGTCGTGTCGGTGGTCGATTGACAACTCTATATATTACCAGAGTTTGGGGTATCTTTCAGGAGATGTGATTGTCTGAAAGGTGGATGACAAATCTGGTGTCAGCTGATCAGTAGCGACACGCTCCTATTCCTGAAGTCCTTTAAGCAGATCTCGATTGATTAATCGGCATAATTTGACCCGGCGAGAGTTCTAATTTCGAAAATGAAAAAGGCAGCCACTCTTCGTCATTCCACTGTTTATAGTTTTATAGGATAGCCGTAAGTTATTGTAGAAGTATTCAGCAGGCGCTCATAGCTAGGTAACTACCTACTGTACAGTAAATATTTCAACTAGGGACTGACAGAATAAGTTATTGCGTGGCAAATAAAATTTGTCGCGCTTTGTTTTTTTTGGGAAGCTCGCTAGCCCAAACGGAAAAAGATAGACTAATTTTGTTTTCACCAATGGTTTTTATATGGGCTGGAATCAAAAATGAATATCTAACATAATATTTTCGCTTACCCGAAAGTGGCTAATTGCATAATATGCAAATAAGATTTCAAGCTAGCTCGGGCCCTAATAGTCGGATCGGTCTGAAATTTACAGGATATAGATAGATAGGCAGCGCAATTAAAACTACATCATCAAAATTTTTTGATCACTTCCGGTTTGGGCGTGGGGACTTCCGGTTTTTTCGTCTCATGTCGAGCGACCCTGCTTCCCATGTAATTCAAGAATCTAAACAAAAACAGTATATTTAAGCTATACTAAATGATTTTAATCCCCTGAGATGAAGAAAAGTTAAATTGAATGTTGCGCATGCGCAGTTTTCAAAAATGGCAAATTTTCTTAAAAATTTAATAAGTCCGCCAATTATTGACCGATTTTTATGATTTTGGTGTCTATCAAAACCTTGATACTTTATCTAAAAAATGTTGGGAACAGAATTTTGATTTTCGAATTTGAATTTTTTTTATGCCCGTTCGAGTTTTTCAAAAATTTAAAACTCTATATCTCGTGACCTTGACCTTCAATGACCTTGACATTTGAGATGTAGAATGTCCTTGACCTCAGCTGTCTATAGATGTGCTGATATTGCATGACAAATATTAACTTCCGGTTTTATAGCCCACCGAAATCTGACTATTTTGCAATTTGGGACGGTTATATTACACTTTCGGGCTCTAATGTTCGGATCGATCTGAAATTTACAGGATATAGATAAATAAGCAACACAATTAAAAATATATCATCAAAATTTTTTGATCACTTCCGGTTTGGGCGTGGGGAATTCCGGTTTTTTATCTCATTTCAGGCGACCCTACATCCCGTGTAATTCAAGAATGTAAGCAAAAACAGTATATATTAGCTATACAAAATAATTTGTATCCCCCGAGAAGAAAAAAATTCCAATTGCTAGTTGCGCATGCGCCATTTTTCCGAGAATGACAAATTTTCTTTAAAATTTAATTAGTCCGTCATTTATTATTTATGCCCGTTTGAATTTTTAAAAATTTGAAATTCTAAATCTTGTGACCTTCACCTTCAATGACCTTGAAATTTTCCATATAGAATGGCCTTGACATCAGCTGTCTATAGATCTAACAATATTGTTACGCTTGTTCCACAATTGGAGGCTGAAAAGTACCGGAATTGAAAGCTAGCAGGTTAGAAGTTTCAAAATGTTCGAAATCCATGGGATAACGCATAGTTGCCACGCTCGGAGCTGTTCACAGTTCTAGTTGATATTTGTTATTTTAGTTTTTATGGCACAGTAATCAACAAGCCGTTAATAAGAAATTAAACAAGTATATAACATGACAATTCGTCACCTGTTATGAAGTATATACAATACTATTACACTGTTTATAGTTTTATAGGATAGCCGTAAGTTATTGTAGAAGTATTCAGCAAGCGCTCATAGTTAGGTAACTACCTACTGTACAGTAAATATTTCAACTATTTTTAGTTTCAACCTTAATCAACGATAACACGAACTGGTTCACGTGACGTAATAACTTCCTTCTAGAACAAACATGGCTGACATTGTAGTCCAGTCTTTACTGTTGTCACTTATATCTGTTATTTGTGGAGATTAGTGGTTAACAATTTTGGTATGTTTTATGTATATTATTTTATGTATATCGTAGAACATTTCTAGCGATCTTAAACCCTGTGTTAATTTGTATCTATCCTGTAATTGTTACGTAAAGTTTGGGTCTGAATTAATTTTATCGTCAATGAGCCGTCACACATGATTAACGCGCTCTATCGATTGCCTTATTTGGAAAGCGAAAGTACAATTCCTCGAATAGCTTACTTTTACATTCTGTATTATTTAAAGAGTCTCTCGTTTATAGCCAAATTAATTGAATAGTTACTTATTATTGTAATTCTGTATCTTTTCAGTTAATCATACCGATATAACACTTGGTTTCACAGAAATATTCACAGCTATTTAACGGCTGACCTATATTTCAACATATACAGACTGTTAACAAAAACTATTAAAAAAGGGGCGGAGACTACAGTTTTATATACGTTCACCAACACAAGCTATTTCTACATCTTTAATGACCTGTATATCTAATGAAGTG
>CM060203.1:20396914-20416913 GCA_030562195.1 Nipponacmea schrenckii
ATAACTATTCTACCTACAGTTTTCAATGGATAAGTTGATGGTCCCTGGTGGCATGATCTGGTTTGAGTTCCAATGATGATGAATGGAACTCCATCAAATTCTATGGCAGGTTTGTAACTACTTTGTGTTTGTTCAGGGTTTGTAGTGTTTCTATAGACTCTGAAATGAGAATATAAACTTTGCTCACATTCTAAACCAGGGTCAATCTACAGGTAGCAATTTGATTGGCTAATAACGAATGCCTATGTTCCTGATTTCAGCTACCAAAGTTTTTTTGGGGGGATTTCATTATTTTTAATGTCCAACAGAACTGTATAAATATGAATAAAATTTTAACAAAAGTTGCAAATTAACAAAAATAAATGAAACAAAAAAAAAGATTCTCAAAGATAGATATATATTTAAACTCCATATTTCAATTTATTCATTCTCCACAAAAGAAGACACTAGGCCTACCTGCTTCTTTGAGAGATCTCTCGTGTGTGGTGACATAACGAGTCTTCGAGGTTATCTCATATTGGAGTATAAAATCATTTAATTCTTTAAAAAAATGGAAAATGTAATCCATGGGGGCTGCCATTTTGCGCATGCGCACAATGAATAATGGTAGAGTATGGACACAGAGTAAACTCTGTGGTATGGATTAGTAACATATTTTACTGGTTGTGACAGCCCCTTTTCCACGCCCCTCATTATACTGGTAATAAGATAGACCCCACCATTTTAGGCCTAGCGACATAAAAATGAAACTGGGACTGAGAGCTAAACTATCATTTTATCTGGCAATTAAAAGGTACGGACATACGGGCAATATATTTTATTTTTAAACTTAAAAATTCTCTTATAAAAATTTTACATACGGGAGCTCTTCGGATACATACGGAATATTTCATTTTAATTTTAAAAATAAAATTTCGATGACGGAAAATCGGGTACGGAATTCCCGACGAACAGAAAATTATTTTGGTATGGCCTTGTAGAGTTCAAAACGAACATTGCCCTAATAACGTCTTACTAGTATTGTGGTCATAACGAACGCACTTCCGTTTTATAATCAGCGTGGTTTTAGAATCTTTATTTTTGCAATTATTTCGTCTCCTTTAGAACATGTAATATGTTTTCGTGAACCGTGGTGGACAACAAATTTGGTATTTATTCCTTTCTTAACCTATATTATTTGATTGTCACTCATATTAGTTGTCTTAGGCTTATTTGTTCGTTTGTTTACATTATGCTTAGTAAGCCCCCAATCATTTGGGTCATTTGGGCCTAGGCCTATTTTTCGTACCTTCGTTATTTAGACATTATGTCTATTAGCTTGCTGCTCATTGCACGGGATTTCGTTGTTTGCCCAGAGTTAGAAAAGCATAAGATTTAGGCTCAGTGCACGGGGTCCTACTTCTTTTCGTTTCGTTTCGTCATATTCAAAAGGCCTATTATAAGCTTAGAGCTATTAGTATGTAAATATTCGATATAATTATGTGGTTAATTCATTCGTTTAACATTTTCATTCGTTTTTATCTTTTCAGTTAATCGTACATCCGATTAATTCGTAAATTGGTTTACTTCGACGTACATCCGATTAATTCGTAAATTGGTTTACTTCGACGTACATCCGATTAATTCGTAAATTGGTTTACTTCGACGTACATCCGATTAATTAGTAAATTGGTTTACTTCGAAGTACATCCGATTAATTAGTATATTATGGTTTAGTTCGCCGTACATTCGATAATTGTCTTCATCCTATAAGAGATTATAAGAAAGGTTTATTTCGTGGCTTATTGTGAAGGCCTTATGCTGTAGACATGTTGTGATTACCTAAAATACGACTAAATAGTTGTAATGATGATTTAAGTTTAACTTTTATATTATATAAGAAGAGAACTATATTTCATAACTTTACTGTGGTGATTCTTTGGCCCTATGCCTACGTTATGTACGCATTAACAATTTAATGCCCGGTTCCTATTTTCAGTGTGGCAAATTGATACTAGGCGATAAATCGCTTTGCCTGACATTAATAGGCCTTATGATTGTGTAGCTGTTTTCTTGGCAGTGGGCTTTTTCACCTTTTCAGGTTTCTCGCTTTTGGTTTCGCCGAGTCTGAATGAACCGACTGCTTCAAGACCCCAAGTTTAACTCTGTTCTTCAATGCAGAATTTAGTCTTGAGTTGACTGCTTTATGGTCTGTGCCGACTTTGTAGTTTGCTACTACGTATTTCAAAATGGCCTGTCTGGAGGAGCCACCCCTGAATAAAAATGGACAACTGATATATTCCATTACAGCACAACAACTTGCCCCTCCGGATAAATTACTCCTCCTCCCCCAGCAATTAAATCTGGCTACCCCGAAGGTTATATGCTAGTAAGATAGAGCTGTACGGAAACTGTCCAGGATTGCCAAGGACATGGGAACTGACATATATTTTGAGATAAAGCAATGAAATGAAAGAAAAGAAAGATGTTTTAAAACAATATAGCCTTTATTTACATGATAATACAGAACTATATTAGATATAGGGGTGTTTGGTTTGGTATATACGTCATAGGAGCCAAATACGACAAATAGCTAACTTTACCAAATAAAGAAATTAAGCAGACGTCTTGCTCATTTCCTACTAATTAGACCCTGGGAACTTCAGGGACACTCCAGAATCCAAATTAATATACCTAAGTTTTCAGACAAAGAAAATAATTTGAATATTTTGTCGTTCTGCACCATGGTGAACAAGAACCCTGGATTAAATAATAGAATAAAATATAATGGATATTTACAATCAACATATAAAAAGTATCATTTACAAACAAAAATAACACAAATAATTATAAAAATATACACAATAATATAATTATATTCTTATAGTAGTATTTACAGGGATAGTCAAACTAGGGGAGGAGAAAAGAGAAGCGGGAGGGGGGGGGGGTATGTTCTCAGCCCTTGTATAATTTCATCTACTACAACTTTAGCATTCGGTATTGTTCAGGATTCTTTGATCGTACCTTTAATGATAAAATTATTGCTATAATATAGTAAACCATATTATTATTGTAAGACAAGTGCGAAAATAACCAGCAAAACAACTCCTGTCAATCAACTTGAACTACGTTGTGAGTCTGACGAAATAAAATAGTTCGACGTTAATTGAAAGGCTAGTTTTTCGGGCAAGGCATTTAAAAAAAAAAATTTTTAACGGCCCAATTTTTTTTTTTTTTTTGGAATTTAAAAATGAAATCATATCTTTGCCCGAATATCCTATATTACTATAACTGTATTTTTTTAAATTGATAGCCCAATTTTATTCTCCTATAATAATATTTCATAATTCATATTATTTAAGGATCGAAATCACTGCCCGAATGTCATCGCTATGATTATATTTTACATATTTCAAAAATTGAAATCGCAGCCCGAAAGTAGAGTTTAGAACTTTTTTTTACACAACCAAAAAAAGACAATTCGGGCACATAGTTCAATTTTTTCAATAAATATTGTATGACATACAATATTTGTTAAAAAAAATGGAAATCGGTCCCCGAATTGCCTTAAATTAAGACAATTCGGTAAGGTTTCACCTAAAAAGTTAACAAGTTCCTTGGCTTACTTCCCTTGGAAAATAGATCATTTATTAATCAAATAAATCAATAAAAATTCCACCAATAAGAAAATGTAAAATAAATAAGTTTAATAAGGTTTCAACTAACAACACACGAGTTCCCTGGCTTACTTCCCTTGGAAAATAGATCATTTTAATCACTTTGGGTTTTTTGTGTAAAAAAAAGTTCTAAACTATTATTCCACCAATAAAAAAATGTAAAATAAATAAGTTTGATAAGGTTTCAACTAAAAACACATGAGTTCCCTAGCTTACTTCCCTTGGAAAAAAGATCATAATTATCATTATAATCACATAACATTGCGTGTCCTCTAGCTGTGATCATTTCAGAGTGAAATTTCGTTAGAATAACACCTGTTGTTGATTTCGACAGTCATTCAGACGTTTTCAACGATGAAAAAAAGGAGAAAAGCTATGTATGACTAAAGTTGATATCTATGATAATTGAAATTTAAAAAAAAAATCGAAATGATAAAATCCATACAAACATAACATATCCATTAGCCGAAAATCTCAATCAAAATCGGGTGAAAACAGTACATCCCGTAAATTAAACTGAATACTTATGGATCTCCTAAGGGGGTAGTATCATGTGTTCTAGAAAGAGTGAAAATACTCTGCCAATAACAATAGTGTTTCTCTCGAAGAAAACTCTCATAACTAAGTTCGAAATTCGGGCAACCTCAGAAATCTCGCCCCCCTGGGACGTAAACCTGGCTCCGCCACTGTAAATCTATAACTAATCTTCCATTTCTTACATTATTGCTTTATACTTTAATACGATATGTTAAAATATGTCTAGATAGAAAAATGAGCCCACATTATAGATTTAAAAAACTTTACAAACCACAATACAAACACAGCACAGAGAGTAAAGAAATATGACTATAACTTCAAGGGGAATAACTCTGTAATAACTCTATCTAATATCTGTATCCTGAAAACTTAACTAAGATTAAGTCAAGATTTTAAGAAAGACAATATTATCTAATTGGTTAAAGCTAAATTTAAAATATATTTAGGTGATTGATCAATCAGATTCAAATTAACTTTTCAAAAAACTTTTCACCAGGACCATTTCTTAATAATCCAGAAATCTACTCATGTTTTATTTTAGATTTATAGAATTATTATAGATTTGTTACACATTCACAAAAACTGTCTCTTATTCATTACAAACATGTCCTCAAGACCAAAACAATAGATTAAATCTTTCACTGTTTTAGTTAGACAAGATCAGTAAATATAGCCCAATCAACAACCTGCTGAATTTACATATTCATGTTCTATCTCATGAATATTAATGAGTTCTATTGATAAATCAGAATCCGTCTACAGACATCTGATTGGTCAATTTACTTTAAACCAACCTATCATCTTAGCTTTAATCTAAATAATTTCAACGAGGTCAAATATCTTAATTCTCGAAAATATCATCTTACATATATAATTACAAATATTTACAATAAAATACAAATTTACAGAAATATATAAATATAAGGAAAGTAGACTGACCTAGGTAAAACAGATTGAAATGTGAAGTAAACTTTATTTCAATGATAATTTTCTGATCTGTGTAATATCTAGTTGGACAACAAACTGATTGTTTGAATTTAAATAACCCTTGTTTTTATCGATCAGTTCAGACCAGTTGATAGAATCCCTCCAATAACAACCACAGTATCCTCTCTCTACTCTCTTGTTACTAAATGTTTGAGTTATAGTTTTACTGTCATCAATATTCAATACACTGATTGTACTATCAATATAACAATAGTTTAATCTAGGATTGTCATCTGGTAATAGATCAATACCAATATATAAATAACCATCATACCTCAATACACTACAACTCCATACCAAGTTACTGTAACTAAACTTGTCTTGACTGTAATACCCTTCATCCTTCTTAATATCATTTATATTAAAATAAAATTGATATGAATTAGACTTGTGTAGTTTGGGTATGTGATATTGTTTTAACACCGTGGATCCTAACATGTCAATATTTACACTAAAATCTTTTTCTACCCAATCAAGATACTGAACCACTGATGGTGTTTCAACTTTCACATCTTTACACAATTCTTCTAGCTCTTTTATTTTTTCAAGTGAAACTAAAATTTGTAAATCGGAATCTTCTGTTAAAGAAGGAAAATTCGTCTCCAGATTCAGTTTGAAATTTTTTAAATCTCCCATAATTTTCTTGTCAGTTTCGGTCAATTTCGAATCTGATTCGTCAGATTTATTTTTGATGTCTGTCACGATTCTCTCACGGCTAGCCTTTATATCTGCTATTATTTTATCAGTTTGTTTGGTTATTCTGCTACAAGCATCTTCAGTAAAACGCTGGAGTGTCTCTCTCGCTTCTACTAACGCCACATGAGTTTCTTCCAAATCTTTGATTTTATTTTGGATGAATTTCTGTGAGGTTAAAACAAGCTCTGTAGCTTTTTCTTTTACAGTTTCACATTCAACATCCAAATACTCGTGAACTTGGTGTTCTTTCAGAAAACATTTATGACACAAAACACAGTGACAAGTTAGACAATAGTAATCTATTGGTCTCTCTCTATTACAAGAACAGTGATATTTCACCTTGGAAGAGGTTTTGTCTGTCGGCTGTGTTGTAGGTGATGTTGTACCAGTAACTTGTGTTGGAGGTGATGTTGTAGCAGTTACTTGAGATGTTGGAATTAAACTAAAATTGGTAGGAAACTTCTTGGCACCACCTTCAGGAATCTGAACATTCTGCTGACAGATCGGACAGGCAAATGTCTCCGTTTTATCACCAATGTATCTTTCAATACATTCCAGGCAGAATGTATGTCCACATGTTATAAATTTAGGTGTTTTAAAAACTTCACAACAAATGGAACATTCCGGTGTGTTGCTCACTAAGGCAGTGGCCATTTTGTTTTGTTCTATAGATCACACCTTGTTGAAAATATAAAACTTTAGTCTAGGCTCCTTAGAAATGTCTTGTTTTCTTATAGAGATTTAATAACCAATAACTTGTTCTGTCTACCTCTAGTTGAAATAATAACACGACTATAGTTAGATCTCTCTCTATCAATATAAACTATCAATCTAACACAGAATAAGTTTCCACGAATAATCACGTCACATGTTTAAATTTTCCTAGAAATAAGTTCACTTCATTCGATATACAGGTCATTGAAGGTGTAGAAATAGCTTGTGTTGGTAAACGTAAATAAAACTGGAGTCTCCGCCCCTTTTTTAATAGTTTTTGTTAACAGTCTGTATATGTTGAAATATAGGTCAGCCGTTAAATAGCTGTGAATATTTCTGTGAAACCAAGTGTTATATCGGTACGATTACCTGAAAAGATACAGAATTACAATAATAAGTAACTATTCAATTAATTTGGCTATAAACAAGAGACTCTTTAAATAATACAGAATGTAAAAGAAAGCTATTCGAGGAATTGTAATTCGCTTTCCAAATAAGGCAATCGACAAGAGCGCGTTAATCATGTGTGACGGCTCATTGACGATAAAATTATTTCAGACCCAAACTTTACGTAACAATTACAGGATAGATACAAATTAACACAGGGTTTAAGATCGCTGGAAATGTTCTACGATATACATATAATAATATACATAAAACATACCGAAATTGTCAACCACTAATCTCCACAAATAACAGAAATAAGTGACAACAGTAAAGACTGGACTTCAATGTCAGCCATGTTTGTTCTAGAAGGAAGTTATTACGTCACGTGAACCAGTTCGTGTTATCGTTGATTAAGGTTGAAACTAAAAATAGTTGAAATATTTACTGTACAGTAGGTAGTTACCTAGCTATGAGCGCTTGCTGAATACTTCTACAATTACTTACGGCTATCCTATAAAACTATAAACAGTGGAATAGTATTGTATATCCTTCATAATAGGTGACGAATTGTCATGTTATACACTTGTTTAATTTCTTATTAACGGCTTGTTGATTACTGTACCATAAAAACTAAAATAACAAATATCAATAACTTATTCTGTTAGTCCCTAGTTGAAATATTTACTGTACAGTAGGTAGTTACCTAGCTATGAGTGCTTGCTGATTATTTCTACAATTACTTACGGATATCCTATAAAACTATAAACAGTGGAATGACGAAGGGTGACTGCCTTTTTCATTTTCGGAATTAAAACTCTCGCCGAGTCAAATTATGCCGATTAATCAATCGAGATCTGCTTAAAGGACTTCAGGAATAGGAATGTGTCGCTACTGATCAGCTGACACCAGATTTGGCACCCACCTTTCAGACAATCACATCTCCTGAAAGATACCCCAAACTCTGGTAATATATAGAGTTGTCAATCGACCGGTCATCACCATGTCAAACACCCAAATATTGTTTTTCCCCAATGGTTGGTTTATAAGACCTTTATGGACGGTACCATAGTAAAGGTCATCGCTTTGAATATACAACCCTTGTATTTACAGTAAGGCAGGAAGACATTAAAATGGAGACCATGTCAACCACATCCGCTATAAACCGGCTTCCCCTGTAAACCGCATCTTCTATAAACAAGTATTCCCTGTAAAACGGCATATTCGAAAAATCAGGGCCGAATCACTATATAATTTATAGAAGATAAACCCTGGTAAACCGGCAACACCTTTAAACTGGCATTTATCACGGGTCCGATAGCCTGCCAGTTTAGAGAGGTTTCACTGTAGTCCGTTCAGTTACATCAGTTACAGGTATTAATGACTAGTTTAGTCAGTTTAATCAATTACCTGTGTTTTCCAATAGTTGACTCAGTGAGCTATACGATTACTCCCTTATATTATAAAGCTTCAGCCAGGTTTCCCTTGTCAGTGTGACTGAAATGGAAAAAGCGTCTAGTTGTTTGGATGAGACAATAAACCATGGCCCCGTGTGTTACAGGCTGTGTACGTTAAAGATTCCTCGACAGTTGGAAATCGCACAAGAGTAGGCTAATGCCACTATCTTGGTAAATTTTGCCTTATTGCTCATCATGGCGTTGTCCATCTTCATTAGCCTATAAGGTACATCAAATATTATGTTTAGAAGACTATATAAAAATACTATGATAATTGCAGTTCTCTAGTTTATTAAAATAATGAACTTTAAATTGAATAGTGACAGAAGTTTTGTTTTAATCTTTATATAGTAAAGATACACACAAAGTCTTAAAACTTTCTCTTTACATTATACAGCTCATTCAATACATAGAAATAACTTGTTGTGTTGGTCTATATTTAAAACTGGTTTCTATACTGTTTAACATGTATTGAAATATAATACCATATTTTATTAGCCTCTATTATATAAATATAGGTCAGTTAAATATTATCAAGTTTAGATTACTGATAGGTCACAATGACCTCATCGCTTGAGATTATTCCCGTAATGTAACTACTTTTATTCTTATTGTATCGACTGATTGTCCTTTTAAGGTTATCGCATGATATATTTTACCTGGTTTACAACATTATTAGTCGAGTTACCAGCGCGTGCACCATCCCGAATCATACTAAATAAGTTAGCCCCCCCCCCCTACTACCCAGGGTACGGCCATATTTAATACAGTTATTTTTACTATCAACTATACTGTGTTGAAACTTAATATAGCTTTTATACAGCTGTGTTTCTATTGAAAATTCATTACAAATAACCTATATTGGGCTGATTAGCAAGACTATTAACCAGTCGATCTTCAGAAATATATGGGTAATGGTTGAGATGTTACATGATGAAGTTTGGGCTTGATGGTTGGAGGTAGTATAGATGTATTGGTCTGTATGTGTGTACGGGTCTTGAGTAGTGAGGGTTGAGATGTTACAAGATTTAGTTTGGGCTGGATGGTTGGAGGTAGTATATATGTAATGGTCTGTATGTGTGTACGGGTCTTGAGTAGTAAGGGTTGAGATGTTACAAGATTTAGTTTGGGCTGGATGGTTGGAGGTAGTATATATGTAATGGTCTGTATGTGTGTACGGGTCTTGAGTAGTAAGGGTTAAGATGTTACAAGATTTAGTTTGGGCTGGATGGTTGGAGGTAGTATAGATGTAATGGTCTGTATGTATGTACGGGTCTTGAGTAGTAAGGGTTGAGATATTACAAGATTTAGTTTGGGCTGGATGGTTGGAAGTAGTATAGATGTAACGGTCTGTATGTGTGTACGGGTCTTGAGAAGTGAGGGTTGAGATGTTACAGGATTTGGTCTGGGCTAGATGTTTGGAGGTAGTATAGATGTAATGGTCTGTATGTATGTACGGGTCTTGAGTAGTAAGGGTTGAGATATTACAAGATTTAGTTTGGGCTGGATGGTTGGAAGTAGTATAGATGTAACGGTCTGTATGTGTGTACGGGTCTTGAGAAGTGAGGGTTGAGATGTTAAAGAATTTAGTTTGGGCTGGATGGTTGGAGGTAGTATAGATGTAATGGTCTGTATGTGTACGGGTTTTGAGAGGTGAGGGTTGAAATGTTACAGGATTATCGTATGATTCATATCGACAAGATTTATAATAGTCGTTAGGTGCAGTAGAGCAGAGATATTGTATACCACACTTTACTAAAACCTTTGATAATAATGGTATAATTCATATGGAAACTTGGTGAATAATATTAACTATAAGGGTAGGGGTATACAAAACTGTATTTATATGTTAATATTTGATAGTAGTTACGTGTATTAAAAATTGCTTACAATAAATGTTTGATTGTCTATTGAAATATTATTATGTTAATATCTGACCAAATAAAATAGTGGCCACGTGCAGTATGATATTTGAATTGTACGGTGGCTCACATACGGCATTATTCACCTTTTATCATGAATTGAAAAACCTCAATTTTAAATTCAAAACTTGTATTTTTAGTTGGTGAAAGTAGGTGATAATTTATGCTGTTTTGATTTAAAAACTTTAATTTTTCACCTGGGTAATAATTATTTTCAGAAGATCATTAGATGATAATTCTTTGAATTTTTTAATTCAACTACTGTAGTTAACTTTCAACTAGGTAGAAAATAAAGTTGTTATTTAAAAAATACATGAATCATCAACTAACTTTCAATCGTTTTCAACTAGGTGTTCATAAAAAGTTTTACATTCAAAATGAAAAGTGAATTATGTCGTATGTGAGCCACCGTAGAATTCTAGTATTGTCACTTTAGATTTCGGGAACGGGATTAATTCTCACACAGGTACAGGCCGTGGTTTAAACAAATACTTCATTAAAACATGAAAAAACGATGGGTATTTCAAAGGTTATATACATCCAGACACTTCCCTTGACAGGTTGCTTAATACAGGTTTGACTGTATACTGAAGCTAGTGGAAGTTGAAGGGCCAGTTGTACTACAATTTCTATATAATACCAGTTATATTTTCAACAATCTTAACGAACTGGCAATTCTAGGCTTCAATATCTAAATTAAAAACAAAAATAGGAATGTTAAAACTAAAAATGGGGAAGAGAAAGTAATGTCGTAAAAAATACTACCGACTACAATCATAAAGATTTTAGTGGTTTATTGAACTAGTTATGTCACATTTTCACCCATTCGTTGTTGGGCAACAAATTCAATAAAAATGTTGTGGATTATGATATTTCTATTATTTTAAATGTTGATTTATAAAATTGTATTGGATAGTATGTACAATTAGTTCGGAGCCTCATTATTAATTAAAAAGTTGATGTTTGAATGTTAATTTTCCTACTTTTATACCGTAAAATATTGTATCATTGAGTAATCTGTATATAATTTAAACATTAGTATATATTCTCCTCTAAAACTACAATATAAAGTGATAACAGACCAACAGTTCTCGACGTTTTCTTGCCACACTTTATCATAAACATCTCTATATTTTATTATTCATTAAACAATTTCTAACAAATCTTCGTCTTCATTATGTCAACTAAACCCATACCGCCATTTAATTTATTGGATGTCATAACATCGTACCTGATAAGAGCTGGTTTCTCATTCCATAGAAACATTGTAATAAGAGATTTAACCTGCTGTTAGTGTCTGGTATAGGTATACATGTATAAAGCTTTAGTCCATTGAGAACTTAATGATATGACCTGCTGCAAGGGTGTGGATACTAAGCCATGTTCTATTGTACTTGTATATGTCATTCCAGATATAAAAGATACAACATTCAGAGTCATGGCATAGTGAGGAAATATTCTGGAAGCGTTCCAAACTGCGAATCTGAAATATATTTTTCTAATAAAAGGACTCTCAAAACAATTTTTTTATTTTCTTAGCAGTTTCCAAAAAAAAATAAGTCTGTCGAGTTCTCGATAATGAGCGAGGTTGTTTATTAATTTCCAAAATATAGTCAACGCGGTTTTGAATAACAGCTGCCTTTATCGCTTTTCCGAATTTTCAATCGATTTATAGCTTTTCTCTCAAAATTTGTCATATTATTTTTTCGTTTACCACCGGCAAACGAGAAACCTCTCAATACATGTTGTCGCAAATTGAAAGTATTCCATTGTCAATCGCGCTATCTGGTGGAGTCCAGCCAGATTTTTCCGTAAACTTCGTTCGTTTACCGCGGCCAAGCTTTTCGCGAAAGAAATAGTTAAGTTTAAATTTACGCGCAACTTCCTCGATCGACGATAAAATTGGTTCATTTGAGGTTGGTTTTGCACAGGGGCAAACGTAAGTCATCGGTCTAAAATTCGCAATTATATGGGAGAAAGTTTACGGTCACTTAGGTTAACAACCGTCTGACCTTAACTCGGAATACTTCCCCCCCCCCTCGATCAGTTTAAATGGGCGACCCATTTAGCACAGATACTTCGGGAAGGGGGGGCCGTCCAGTGGACGTGATCCGAGTTGACTTCAACCACTCCATTGAATCTCGGAACAGTAATGGCAAAAGGAGAAGGTTTATGGTAGATGAGATGATTGTATCTTCGAAGGTTGTCCATTTCAACAGGTTCAACACGATTCAGAGAGTAGTGAATATGGTGGCATTAGGGAATTTGGTTGTGGCTAAGTTCTAGAATCTGTTTGTATGTCGACTCTCCGTTTTCATATTTATTGTTAATGCCCACACGAAAAAGTACTTTCTTAGAAATATTGGTATGTGATGCTTTGCATAAGATATTAAAAAATGTGGTTGATACGGGCGCCAGGGAAGGGTTCTGCTTGAATATCTTATCGAGCTCAGGGATGCGAGAGATACTGGATGAACCTATTAGAAGTGTTGGCTTCAGGACTTCAGGTAAGGACCAGTCAGATTTGCGGTTTGCATGGTCATTTGGTTTGTTGATCAGTAAAAGTAAACGACCAACTATCACCCTATTTTCTCATTAGACTATCAGTAAGTCAGGCTTGTCCCCTGTCTGCTATATTATATGTTCTTAGATCTGAACCCCCGAATTTACTTATAGAGCAGTCTTTGGTTCGTGGTATACAAATTAAACACAGTGCAGGCAAATCTCTAATTTTTCAACATGTGGACGACACCACTTTGTCTCTTGCTAATCTTGAATCAGTCAATATAGATTTTACCACCTTGGATATCTTATTGTATCTCAATTCAATTACACTATGTCAATTACAGTAAAACCTGGATTATCCGGCATGCGTCGGGACCGCCCGAAAATGCCGGTTTAGACAGGTTCTGGTCTGGCCAGGTTTATGTAACGGAAGGGGAGATAATCGTGATTTCCGAATGTGGAAAAAACAGTACCTCCTACCATCCAGCCCAAACTAAATCTTGTAACATCTCAACCCTTACTACTCAAGACCCGTACACACATACAGACCATTACATCTATACTACCTCCAACCATCCAGCCCAAACCAAATCTTGTAACATCTCAACCCTTACTACTCAAGACCCGTACACACATACAGACCATTACATCTATACTACCTCCAACCATCCAGCACAAACCAAATCTTGTAACATCTCAACCCTTACTACTCAAGACCCGTACACACATACAGACCATTACATCTATACTACCTCCAACCATCCAGCCCAAACTTCATCATGTAACATCTCAACCCTCACTACTCAAGACCCGTACACACATACAGACCATTACATCTATACTACCTCCAACCATCCAGCCCAAACCAAATCCTGTAACATCTGAACCCTCACTTCTCAAGATCCATACACACATACAGACCATTACATCTATACTACCTCCAACCATCCAGCCCAAACTAAATCCTGTAACATTTCAACCCTCACTACTCAAGACCCGTACACACATACAGACCATTACATCTATACTACCTCCAACCATCCAGCCCAAACTAAATCCTGTAACATCTCAACCCTCACTACTCAAGATCCATACACACATACAGACCATTACATCTATACTATCTCCAACCATCCAGCCCAAACCAAATCCTGTAACATCTGAACCCTCACTACTCAAGACCCATACACACATACAGACCATTACATCTATACTACCTCCAACCATCCAGCCCAAACCAAATCCTGTAACATCTCAACCCTCACTACTCAAGATCCATACACACATACAGACCATTACATCTATACTACCTCCAACCATCCAGCCCAAACTAAATCCTGTAACATTTCAACCCTCACTACTCAAGACCCGTACACACATACAGACCATTACATCTATACTACCTCCAACCATCCAGCCCAAACTAAATCCTGTAACATTTCAACCCTCACTACTCAAGATCCATACTCACATACAGGCCATTACATCTATACTACTTCCAACCATCCAGCCCAAACTAAATCCATTTCAATGCTCAAGACCCGTACACACATACAGACCATTACATCTATACTACCTCCAACCATCCAGCCCAAACTAAATCCTGTAACATTTCAACCCTCACTACTCAAGATCCATACTCACATACAGGCCATTACATCTATACTACCTCCAACCATCCAGCCCAAACTTCATCATGTAACATCTCAACCCTTACTACTCAAGACCCATACACACATACAGACCATTACATCTATACTACCTCCAACCATCCAGCCCAAACTAAATCCTGTAACATCTCAACCCTCACTACTCAAGACCCGTACACACATACAGACCATTACATCTATACTACCTCCAACCATCCAGCCCAAACTTCATCATGTAACATCTCAACCCTCACTACTCAAGACCCATACACACATACAGACCATTACATCTATACTACCTCCAACCATCCAGCCCAAACTAAATCCTGTAACATCTGAACCCTCACTTCTCAAGACCCGTACACACATACAGACCATTACATCTATACTACCTCCAACCATCCAGCCCAAACTAAATCCTGTAACATCTGAACCCTCACTTCTCAAGATCCATACACACATACAGACCAATACATCTATACTACCTCCAACCATCCAGCCCAAACTAAATCTTGCAACATCTGAACCCTCACTACTCAAGACCCGTACACACATACAGACCATTACATATACTACCTCCAACCATCCAGCCCAAACTAAATCCTGTAACATCTGAACCCTCACTTCTCAAGACCCGTACACACATACAGACCATTACATCTATACTACCTCCAACCATCCAGCCCAAACTAAATCCATTTCAATGCTCAAGACCTGTACACACATACAGACCATTACATCTATACTACCTCCAACCATCCAGCCCAAACTAAATCATGTAACATCTGAACCCTCACTTCTCATGATCCATACACACATACAGACCATTACATATACTACCTCCAACCATCCATCCCAAACTTCATCATGTAACATCTCAATCATTACCAATATATTTCTGAAGATCGACTGGTTAATAATCTTGCTAATCAGCCCAATATAGGTTATTTGTAATGAATTTTCAATAGAAACACAGCTGTATGAAAGCTATATTAAGTTTGTATTAAACTGTATTAAATATGACCCAGGGTTGTAGGAGTGGGGGGGGCTAACTTATTTAGTATGATTCGGGATGGTGCACGCACTGGTAACTCGACTAATAATGTTGTAAACAAGGTAAAATATATCATGCGATAACGTTAAAAGGACAATCAGTCGATACAATAAGAATAAAAGTAGTTACATTACGGGAATAATCTCAAGCGATGAGGTCATTGTGACCTATCAGTAATCTAAACTTGATAATATTTAACTGACCTATATTTATATAATAGAGGCTAATAAAATATGGTATTATATTTCAATACATGTTAAACAGTATAGAAACCAGTTTTAAATATAGACCAACACAACAAGTTATTTCTATGAATTGAATGAGCTGTATAATGTAAAGAGGTGAAAAGATTTCTGAGAAAGTTTTAAGACTTTGTGTGTATCTTTACTATATATAGATTAAAACAAAACTTCTGTCATATTCAATTTAAAGTTCAGTATTTTAATAAACCAGAGAACTGCAATTATCATAGTATTTTTATAGTCTTCTAAACATAATATTTGATATGAAATGAATGGAGTTAAACGCCTTACTCTTCTGCACCTTATAGGCTATTAGAGATGGACAACGCCATGAAGTGTGCAATGAGGGAAAACTTGCCAGGACAGCGGCATTACCAAAATTTTGTGCGATTTACAACGGTCGAGGAATCTTTAACGTAAACAGCCTTCAACATACGGGGCCTTGGTTTATTGTCTCATCCGAACAACTGACGCTTTTTCCATTTCAGTCACACTGACAAGAAAAACCTGGCTGAAGCTTGGACAATCATATAAGGGAGTAAGCGTATACTCACTGAGCCAACTATTGGAAAACACAGGTAATTGATTAAACTGACTAAACTAGTCATTAATACCTGTAACTGATGTAACTAACTTGACTACAGTGAAACCTCTCTAAACTGGCAGGCTATCGGACCCGTGATAAATGCCAGTTTAAAGGTGTTGCCGGTTTACCAGGGTTTATCTTCTATGAATTATATAGTGATTCGGCCCTGATTTTTCGAATATGCCGTTTTACAGGGAATACTTGTTTATAGAAGATGCGGTTTACAGGGGAAGCCGGTTTATAGAGGATGTGGTTGACATGGTCTCCATTTTAATGTCTTCCTGTCTCACTGTAAATACAAGGGTTGTATATTCTAAGCGATGACCTTTACTATGGTACCGTCCATTAAGGTCTTATAAACCAAACATTGGGGAAAACAATATTTGGGTGTTTGACATGGTGATGACCGGTCGATTGACAACTTTATATATTACCAGAGTTTGGGGTATCTTTCAGGAGATGTGATTGTCTGAAAAGTGGGTGCCAAATCTGGTGTCAGTTGATCAGTAGCGACACATTCCTATTCCTGAAGTCCTTTAAGGAGATCTCGATTGATTAATCGGCATAACTTGACCTGGTGAGAGTTTTAATTCCGAAAATGAAAAAGGCAGTCACCCTTCGTCATTCCACTGTTTATAGTTTTATAGGATAGCCGTAAGTTATTGTAGAAGTATTCAGCAAGCGCTCATAGCTAGGTAACTACCTACTGTACAGTAAATATTTCAACTAGGGACTGACAGAATAAGTTATTGATATTTGTTATTTTAGTTTTTATGGTACAGTAATCAACAAGCCGTTAATAAGAAATTAAACAAGTATATAACATGACAATTCGTAACCTATTATGAAGTATATACAATACTATTCCACTGTTTATAGTTTTATAGGATAGCCGTAAGTTATTGTAGAAGTATTCAGCAAGCGCTCATAGCTAGGTAACTACCTACTGTACAGTAAATATTTCAACTATTTTTAGTTTCAACCTTAATCAACGATAACACGAACTGGTTCACGTGACGTAATAACTTCCTTCTAGAACAAACATGGCTGACATTGAAGTCCAGTCTTTACTGTTGTAACTTATTTCTGTTATTTGTGGAGATTAGTGGTTAACAATTTTGGTATGTTTTATGTATATTATTTTATGTATATCGTAGAACATTTCTAGCGATCTTAAACCCTCTGTTAATTTGTATCTATCCTGTAATTGTTACGTAAAGTTTGGGTCTGAATTAATTTTATCGTCAATGAGCCGTCACACATGATTAACGCGCTCTTGTCGATTGCCTTATTTGGAAAGCGAAAGTACAATTCCTCGAATAGCTTACTTTTACATTCTGTATTATTTAAAGAGTCTCTCGTTTATAGCCAAATTAATTGAATAGTTACTTATTATTGTAATTCTGTATCTTTTCAGTTAATCATACCGATATAACACTTGGTTTCACAGAAATATTCACAGCTATATAACGGCCGACCTATATTTCAACATATAGAGACTGTTAACAAAAACTATTAAAAAGGGGGCGGAGACTACAGTTTTATATACGTTTACCAACACAAGCTATTTCTACACCTTCAATGACCTGTATTTCTAATGAAGTGACGTTATTTCTAGGAAAATTTAAACATGTGACGTGATTATTCGTGGAAAATTATTCTGTGTTAGATTGATAGTTTATATTGATAGAGAGAGATCTAACTATAGTCGTGTTATTATTTCAACTAGAGGTAGACAGAACAAGTTATTGGTTATTTAGTCTCTATAAGAAAACAAGACATTTCTAAGGAGCCTAGACTAAAGTTTTATATTTTCAACAAGGACATCTCCAGTGTGATATATAGAATACAACAAAATGGCAACAGCCTCAGTGAGCAACACACCGGAATGTTCAATTTGTTGTGAAGTTTTTAAAACACCTAAAGTTATAACATGTGGACATACATTCTGCCTGGAATGTATTGAAAGATATATTGGTGATAAAACGGAGACATTTGCCTGTCCGATCTGTCAGCAGAATGTTCAGATTCCTGAAGGTGGTGCCAAGAAGTTCATAACTAACTTTATTGTTCCAACAATCCGCCATATAACACAGGTTACTGGTACAACATCACCTACAACACAAGTTACTGGTACAACATCACCTACAACACAAGCTACTGGTACAACATCACCTACAACACAAGTTACTGGTACAACATCACCTACAACACAGCCGACAGACAAAACTTCTTCCAAGGTAAAATACCACTGTTCTTGTAATAGAGAGAGACCAATAGACTACTATTGTCTAACTTGCCACTGTGTTTTGTGTCATAAATGTTTTGTAAAAGAACACCAAGGTCACGAGTATTTGGATGTAGAATGTGAAACTGTAAAAGAAAAAGCTACAGAGCTAGTTTTAGCCTCAGAGAAATTCATCCAAAATAAAATCAAAGACTTGGAAGAAACTCATGTGGCGTTAGTAGAAGCGAGAGAGACACTCCAGCGTTTTACTGAAGATATTGTAGCAGAATAACCAAACAAACTGATAAAATTATAGCAGATATAAAGGCTAGCCGTGAGAGAATCATGACAGACATCAAAAATAAATCTGAAGAATCAGAATCGAAATTGACCGAAACTGACGAGAAAATTATGGGAGATTTAAAAACTTTCAAACTGAATCTGGAGACGAATTTTCCTTCTTTAACAGAAGATTCCGATTTACAAATTCTACTTTCACTTACGAAATTAAAAGAGCTAGAAGAATTGTGTAAAGATGTGAAAGTTGAAACACCATCAGTGGTTCAGTATCTTGATTGGGTAGAAAAAGATTTTAGTGTAAATATTGACATGTTAGGATCCACGGTGTTAAAACAATATCACATACCCAAACTACACGAGTCTAATTCATATCAATTTTATTTTAATATAAATGATATTAAGAAGGAGGGTGAAGGGTATTACAGTCAAGACAAGTTTAGTTACAGTAACTTGGTATGGAGTTGTAGTGTATTGAGGGAGTATGATGGTTATTTATGGAACGCCGTAACTGCCTTCTGTTAGTATTTTTGCAGTATCAGCATCTTTTTGTATTATCAGCATCATCTTTTCGTATTATCATCTTTTTCGGTTATCATCTTTTTGTATTATCAGCATCATCTTTTTGTATTATATGCATCATCTTTTTGCAGTATAAGCATCTTTTTGTATTATCAGCATCATCTTTTCGTATTATCATCTTTTCGTATTATCATCTTTTTGTATTATCAGCATCTTTTTGTATTATCAGCATCATCTTTTCGTATTATCATCTTTTTGTATTATCAGCATCATCTTTTTGCAGTATCAGCATCTTTTTGTATTATCAGCATCATCTTTTCGTATTATCATCTTTTTGTATTATCATCTTTTTGTATTATCAGCATCATCTTTTTGTATTATCAGCTTTTTGTATGATCATCTTTTCCGTAACTGGCCGTTGGTTTACGGAAATCAACGGTAATCTTCGTAAAAAGTCGTCGTAAAGAAGATGCCGTAGACTAGGTTAATGAGTCCTAGTCTCCGATTAATCTAGTTGTCTCCCATTAATTCCGTTCGATTCCACAATCGATGTCCAATAATATT
>CM060203.1:20417413-20436087 GCA_030562195.1 Nipponacmea schrenckii
AACACAAATAATTATAAAAATATACACAACTAGAACTGTGAACAGCTCCGAGCGTGGCAACTGTGCGTTATCCCATGGATTTCGAACATTTTGAAACTTCTAACCTGCTAGCTTTCAATTCCGGTACTTTTCAGCCTACAATTGTAAGCGTAAACTTTCAGCTATATAGGCAATTTTTTCTACTATAAGTTTCTACTATTGAATTTGTATGCAAAAATTTTACAAAAAAATAAATAAATTTTATTAGCAATTGGAATTTTTTTCTTCTCGAGGGATGCAAATTATTTTGTATAGCTAATGTACTGTTTTTGCTTACATTCTTGAATTACACGGGATGTAGGGTCGCCTGAAATGAGATAAAAAAAAAACGGAAGTCCCCACGCCCAAACCGGAAGTGATCAAAAAAGTTTGATGATATATTTTTAATTGTGTTGCGTATCTATCTATATCCTGTAAATTTCAGATCGATCCGAACATTAGAGCCCGAAAGTGTAACATAACCATCCAAAATTGCAAAATAGTCAGATTTCGGTGGGCTATAAAACCGGAAGTTAATATTTGTCATGCAATATCAGCACATCTATAGACAGCTGAGGTCAATGATATGCTACATCTCAAATGTCAAGGTCATTTAAGGTCAAGGTCACGAGATATAGAGTTTTAAATTTTCGAAAAATTCGAACGGGCATAAAAAAAATTCAAATTCGAAAATCAAAATTCTGTTCCCAACATTTTTTAGATAAAGTATCACGGTTTCGATAAACACCAAAATCATAAAAATCGGTTAATAATTGGCGGACTTATTAAATTTTTAAGAAAATTTGCCATTTTTGAAAACTGCGCATGCGCAACATTCAATTTAATTTTTTCTTCATCTCAGGGGATTAAAATCATTTAGTATAGCTAAAATATACTGATTTTGTTTAGAATCTTGAATTACATCGGAAGCAGGGTCGCCCGACATGAGACGAAAAAACCGGAAGTCCCCACGCCCAAACCGGAAGTGATCAAAAAATTTTGATGATGTAGTTTTTATTGCGCTGCCTATCTATCTATATCCTGTAAATTTCAGACCGATGCGACTATTAGGGCCCGAGCTAGCTTGAAATCTTATTTGCATATTATGCTATTAGCCACTTTGGGTTGAGCGAAAATTTCATGTTAGATATTCATTTTTGATTCCAGCCCATATAAAAACCATTGGTGAAAACAGAAATAGTCTATCTTTTTCCGTTTGGGCTAGCGAGCTTCCCAAAAAAAAAAAAAAAAAAAAAAAAAAAAAAAAAAAAAAAATCCGAACGAAAACAAAGCGTGACAAATTTTATTTGCCACGCAATAATATAATTATATTCTTATAGTAGTATTTACAGGGATAGTCAAACTAGGGGAGGAGAAGAGAGAGAGAGAGAGAGAGAGAGGGGGGGGGTGGTGTTCTATATACTCTTGAAAACTTAACTAAGATTAAAATCAGAAATCAAAATCCGAGCAATTTTCTCGTCTTTATGACAAAATAATTTTAGTGAATAAATAATGGTCACTTTCTTCATTATTTCTAAATTATCTAGAGTCCAACTCTGAACAGTGTTAAAATCTATAACTAATCTTCCATTTCTTACATTATTGCTTTATACTTTAATACGATATGTTTAAATATGTCTAGATAGAAACATGAGCCCACATTATAGATTTAAAAAACTTTACAAACCACAATACAAACACACAGCACAGAGAGTAAAGAAACGTGACTATAACTTCAAGGGGAATAACTCTGTAATAACTCTATCTAATATCTGTATCCTGAAAACTAAACTAGGATTAAGTCAAGATTTTAAGAAAGACAATATTATCTAATTGGTTTAAGTTAAATTTAAAATTGATTTAGGTGATTGATCAATCAGATTCAAATTAACTTTTCAAAAAACTTTTCACCAGGACTATTTCTTAATAATCCAGAAATCTACTCATGTTTTATTTTAGATTTATAGAATTATTATAGATTTGTTACACATTCACAAAAACTGTCTCTTATTCATTACAAACATGTCCTCAAGACCAAAACAATAGATTAAATCTTTCACTGTTTTAATTAGACAAGATCAGTAAATATAGCCCAATCAACAACCTGCTGAATTTACATATTCATGTTCTATCTCATGAATATTAATGAGTTCTATTGATAAATCAGAATCAGTCTACAGACATCTGATTGGTCAAATCACTTTAAACCAACCTATCATCTTAGCTTTAATCTAAATAATTTCAACAAGGTCAAATATCTTAATTCTCGAAAATATCATCTTACATATATAATTACAAATATTTACAATAAAATACAAATTTACAGAAATATATAAATATAAGGAAAGTAGACTGACCAAGGTATCACAGATTGAATTGTGTATTAAACTTTATTTCAATGATAATTCTCTGATCTGTGTAATATCTAGTTGGATCACAAACTGATTTTTAGAATTTAAATAACCCTTGTTTTTATCAGTCAGTTCAGGCCAGGTGATAGAATCAGTATCCTGTCTCTACTCTCTTGTTACTAAATGTTTCAGTTATAGTTTTACTGTCATCAATATTCAATACACTGATTGTACTATCAATAATACAATAGTTTAATCTAGGATTGTCATCTGATAATAGATTAATAATAATATATAAATAACCATCATACCCCCTCCCTACACTACAACTCCATACCAAGTTACTGTAACTAAACTTGTCTTGACTGTAATACCATTCATCCTTCATAATATCATTTATATTAAAATAAAATTGATATGAATTAGACTCGTGTAGTTTGGGTATGTGATATTGTTTTAACACCGTGGATCCTAACATGTCAATATTTACACTAAAATCTTTTTCTACCCAATCAAGATACTGAACCACTGATGGTGTTTCAACTTTCACATCTTTACACAATTCTTCTAGCTCTTTTATTTTCTCAAGTGAAACTAAAATTTGTAAATCAGAATCTTCTGTTAAAGAAGGAAAATTCGTCTCCAGATTCAGTTTGAAAGTTTTTAAATCGCCCATAATTTTCTCGTCAGTTTCGGTCAATTTCGATTCTGATTCTTCGGATTTATTTTGGATGTCTGTCATGAGTCTCTCACGGCTAGCCTTTATATCTGCTATAATTTTATCACTTTGTTTGGTTATCCTGCTACAAGCATCTTCAGTAAAACCCTGGAGTGTCTCTCTCGTTTCTACTAACGCCACATGAGTTTCTTCCAAATCTTTGATTTTATTTTGGATGAATTTCTGTGAGGTTAAAACAAGCTCTGTAGCTTTTTCTTTTACAGTTTCACATTCTACATCCAAATACTCGTGAACTTGGTGTTCTTTTACAAAACATTTATGACACAAAACACAGTGACAAGTTAGACAATAGTAATCTATTGGTCTCTCTCTATTACAAGAACAGTGATATTTCACCTTGGAAAAGGTTTTGGCTGTTAGCTGTGTTGTAGGTGATGTTGTACCAGTAACTTGTGTTGTAGATGATGTTGTAGCAGTTATTTGAGATGATGGAATTAAACTAAAATTGGTAGGAAACTTCTTGGCACCACCTTCAGGAATCTGAACATTCTGCTGACAAATCGGACAGGCAAATGTCTCCGTTTTATCACCAATGTATCTTTCAATACATTCCAGGCAGAATGTATGTCCACAGTTTATAACTTTAGGTGTTTTAAAAACTTCACAACAAATTGAACATTCCGGTGTGTTGCTCACTGAGGCTATTGCCATTCTGTTTTCTTCTATAGATCACACCAGAGATGTCCTTGTTGAAAATATAAAACTTTAGTCTAGGCTCCTTAGAAATGTCTTGTTTTCGTATAGAGACTTAATAACCAATAACTTGTTCTGTCTACCTCTAGTTGAAATAATAACACGACTATAGTTAGATCTCTCTCTATCAATATAAACTATCAATTTAACACAGAATAATCACGTCACATGTTTAAATTTCCCCGAATTAACGTCACTTCATTAGAAATACAGGTCATTGAAGGTGTAGAAATAGCTTGTGTTGGTAAACGTATATAAAACTGTAGTCTCCGCCCCCTTTTTAATAGTTTTTGTTAACAGTCTCTATATGTTGATGTAACCGGGCTAGCTCAATGGGGAAAAACTAACTGGTGTTGTAATAAAAACTCTTTTATCAGTTCATAACTTTATATAAAAACCCTGTAAAATAATATGATACAATTAATAAAATATACATACATCAACAATAACATAGTACAGTATATTTAGTATCATAATCAAATATATCTATATGCACATAAAATACCTATTTACACTTACGCTATCAATATATACAGACAATATCTATACTTTTTATTATGAAATATATTTAATAAAAGTAAAACTAACCCAAAGATGGGGTTTTAACAAAAGCTGCTGAATACTATATAAACTACCATAATATCTTAAACCTGTGAATTAATTACAATAAAGTTAAACAATAATTAAACATACTTAATTAAACATATAATATATATGAAAACTAAGAAAATTCAATATGGCTGCCATTGTTACTTTTTAATTACCATGGTTACATTTACACAACTCTCTTACAAAATATAGTTTCCCCAGTAAGACAATTACCCAATAAAATACCCAAAACACACATACCTGTGAAGTTATTTAAAGGAAATAACTATTGATGAAGACAGAGTTTGAAGTAGTTGGCTGGATATTTCTAAGAGTTAGAAAAATGCTGCTTTCTACTTCAAAGACTAAGGTAAAAGTAAAGTGCCTGACTGGATAGGTGATGAACTCACTAACAACTCACTTAGCTGGCCAATGACAGAAGATGACATTGTCCAGTGAGGTCAGTTCAGTAAGAAACTTAGAGAGGGCAAATGATTAAAACATTAGTATAAGGCCAGTGTAAGGTAATTATGTGCTCATTAAAAGAGTAGTGGTGCATTAAGATAAAACAACCATTAAATAAAAGAACCAAGTTTCTATTAAAATGCACCCTGCCACATTGAAATATAGGTCGGCCTTTAAATAGCTGTGAATATTTCTGTGAAACCAAGTGTTATATCGGTATGATTAACTGAAAAGATACAGAATTACAATAATAAGTAACTATTCAATTAATTTGGCTATAAACGAGAGACTCTTTAAATAATAAAGAATGAAAAAGAAAGCTATTCGAGGAATTGTTCTTTCGCTTTCCAAATAAGGCAATCGATAGAGCGCGTTAATCATGTGTGACGGCTCATTGACGATAAAAATAATTCAGACCATAACTTTACGTAACAATTACAGGATAGATACAAATTAACAGAGAGTTTCAGACCGCTAGAAATATTCTACAATATACATAAAATAATATACATAAAACATACCAAAATTGTTAACCACTAATCTCCACAAATAACAGAAATAAGTGACAACAGTAAAGACTGGACTACAATGTCAGCCATGTTTGTTCTAGAAGGAAGCTATTACGTCACGTGAACCAGTTCGTGTTATCGTCGATTAAGGTTGAAACTAAAAATAGTTGAAATATTTACTGTACAGTAGGTAGTTACCTAGCTATGAGCGCTTGCTGAATACTTCTACAATAACTTACGGCTATCCTATAATACTATAAACAGTGGAATGACGAAGGGTGACTGCCTTTTTCATTTTCGGAATTAAAAGTCTCGCCGGGTCAAATTATGCCGATTAATCACGTCATAAACCGTTAAAGGACTTCAGGAATAGGAGCTTGTCGCTGACGCCAGATTTGGCACCCACCTTTCATACAATCACATCTCCTGAAAGATACCCCAAACTCTGGTAATATATGTTAAAGATTCCTCGACAGTTGGAAATCGCACAAAAGTAGGCTAATGCCCCTGTCCTGGCAAAATTTGCCTCATTGCACACTTCATGGTGTTGTCCATCTCCATTAGCCCACAAGGTGCAGAAGAGTAAGACGTAAAACTCCATTCATTTCATATCAAATATTATGTTTAGAAGACTATAAAAATACTGTGATAATTGCAGTTCTCTAGTTTATTAAAATACTGAACTTTAAATTGAATAGTGACAGAAGTTTTGTTTTAATCTATATATAGTAAAGATACACACAAAGTCTTAAAACTTTCTCAGAAATCTTTTCACCTCTTTACATTATACAGCTCATTCAATACATAGAAATAACTTGTTGTGTTGGTCTATATTTAAAACTGGTTTCTATACTGTTTAACATGTATTGAAATATAATACCATATTTTATTAGCCTCTATTATATATATATAGGTCAGTTAAATATTATCAAGTTTAGATTACTGATAGGTCACAATGACCTCATCGCTTGAGATTATTCCCGTAATGTAACTACTTTTATTCTTATTGTATCGACTGATTTTCCTTTTAACGTTATCGCATGATATATTTTACCTTGTTTACAACATTATTAGTCGAGTTACCAGTGCGTGCACCATCCCGAATCATATTAATTAAGTTAGCCCCCCCTCCTACACCCCTGGGTACGTCCATATTTAATACAGTTATTTTTACTATCAATTATACTGTGATAAAACTTAATACACCTTTTATACAGCTGTGTTTCTATTGAAAATTCATGACAAATAACATATATTGGGCTGATTAGCAAGATTATTAACAAGTTGATCTTCAGAAATACATGGGTAATGATTGAGATGTTACATGATGAAGTTTGGGCTGGATGGTTGGAAGTAGTATAGATGTAATGGTCTGTATGTGTGTATGGGTCTTGGGTAGTAAGGGTTGAGATGTTACGGGATTTAGTTTGGGCTGGATAGTTGGAGGTAGTATATATGTAATGGTCTGTATGTGTGTACGAGTGTTGAGA
This sequence comes from Nipponacmea schrenckii, assembly GCA_030562195.1. Lineage (NCBI taxonomy): Eukaryota > Metazoa > Mollusca > Gastropoda > Lottiidae > Nipponacmea > Nipponacmea schrenckii. The sequence goes on from CM060203.1 coordinate 20,424,267, forward strand.
TGTTACAAGATTTAGTTTGGGCTGGATGGTTGGCGGTAGTATAGATGTAATGGTTGGTCTGTATGTGTGTATGGGTCTTGAGTAGTAAGGGTTGAGATGTTACAAGATTTAGTTTGGGCTGGATGGTTGGCGGTAGTATAGATGTAATGGTTGGTCTAAATGTGTGTATGGGTCTTGAGTAGTAAGGGTTGAGATGTTACAAGATTTAGTTTGGGCTGGATAGTTGGAGGTAGTATATATGTAATGGTCTGTATGTGTGTACGGGTCTTGAGTAGTAAGGGTTGAGATGTTACAGGATTTAGTTTGGGCTGGATGGTTGGCGGTAGTATAAATGTAATGGTCTGTATGTGTGTACGGGTCTTGAGTAGTAAGGGTTGAGATGTTACAGGATTTAGTTTGGGCTGGATGGTTGGCGGTAGTATAGATGTAATGGTCTGTATGTATGTACGGGTCTTGAGTAGTAAGGGTTGAGATGTTACAAGATTTGGTTTGGGCTGGATGGTTGGAGGTAGTATAGATGTAATGGTCTGTATGTGTGTATGGGTCTTGAGTAATGGTATAATTCATATTGAAACTTGGTGAATAATATTAACTATAAGGGTAGGGGTATACAAAACTGTATTTATATGTTAATATTTGATCAGGAATGTTTAATATAGTAGTTACGTGTATTAAAAACTGTTTACAATAAATGTTTGATTGTCTATAGAAATATTATTATGTTAATATCTGACCAAATAAAATAGTGGCTACGTGCAGTATGATATTAGAATTGCACGGTGGCTCACATACGACATTATTCACCTTTTATCATGAATTAAAAACCTCAATTTTGAGTTAAAAACTTGTATTTTTAGTTGGTGAAAGTAGGTGATAATTTATGCTGTTTTGATTTAAAAACTTTAATTTTTCACCTGGGTAATAATTATTTTCAGAAGATAATTAGATGATAATTCTTTGAATTTTTTAATTCAACTACTGTAGTTAACTTTCAACTAGATGGAAAATAAAGTTGTTATTTAAAAAATACATGAATCATCAACTAACTTTCAATCGTTTTCAACTAGGTGTTCATAAAAAGTTTTACATTCAAAATGAAAAGTGAATTATGTCGTATGTGAGCCACCGTAGAATTCTAGTATCGTTACTTTAGATTTCGGGAACGGGATTAATTCTCACACAGGTACAGGCCGTGGTTTAAACAAATACTTCATTAAAAGATGGAATGAACGATGGGTATTTCAAAGGTTATATACATCCAGCCACTTCCCTTGACAGGTTACTTAATACAGGTTTGACTGTATACTGAAGCTAGTAGAAGTTGAAGGGCCGGTTGTACTACAATTTCTATATAATACCAGTTACATTTTCAACAATTTTAACGAACTGGCAATTCTAGGCATTACTCCAGTGATTTTCATATTTATCACATTCTACAGTCTACTGAAAAAAATTAACTACAAAGCTTACTGTTGTTATCCTGAAAGTTTTTTTTAAGGGGGTTGACAACCTTATCGTTCGAAGTGTATTTCAATCAAGAAACGTATTAAGTTTATATCCATTCTATTTGGCATTAAAAGAAACTCATCTAGTAAAAATTTTAGCTCAATCGCTTCAGTAGTTCGTCTGATATCCGTCCGTGAAGATAATCTATTTATAGAACAAAACGGGGTATTCCTCTATGTAGACGTACAAATTACGTTGTCAGTTGACATTTGTGATTACAACGTCATCGGCTAAATAAACATTCTCTACGTTTGCTGGTCAGTTATTGTTAATATCGGCCCGCGAAGTAAGAGTTTGTGTATCGGGGGAATCCAGAAGTCACGTGATGTCCCATAAATCATTACGTCACATGTAAACAAATAAAATTTTATGATTGGTGGGTGGAAGGGTTTTGACATGTGCTAATCCATTGTTTTAGCACTCCAATTATGTGGATATCGGTGCATATCGATGCCTAAAAGGTGCTTAAAGATTTCTACAGCATGAAAGACAATCTTTTAACAACATGATCGTTTATTTCGTAAGGTTTACATGTGTTTGCAAAATGTTGAAAAAAAATGCCATTTTTCCAAAAGCATATCTCGCTTACGATTTATCCGATTTTTACAAACTTTGGCTTCAACTAAAGCTTACGATGTCCTCTATAACTTTACGTTGGCTTTTTTTTATAAAATGAATAGTTTTTTAAAAATTCAATTTTTCGTAAATGTACTCGCAAAATTTTGATTTCTATCAATATCTTCAAAACAAAACAAAATTTTCCAAAAAGCCAACGTAATTTTGTAGAGATACATGTAGACTTGCGTTGTGCAAAATTTCAACCTTCTATATTAAATAGCCTAGTAGATATGCTAATTTTAAGGGAATAATTAAAGTTTTTTTTTTTCATCTTTCATACCCTATTTCTCAAAGTTGAAATTTCAAAAGAAATAAATTTTATATTTTTGGATAGCTGAAAGTCCCCTCTTTCCATTGATATTTAAATATTTCAGATAGGTGGAAAAGAAGTGGTTGAAATCGTGTATTTTTTGTACATAGGTTTAGGGTTGTCAACCCCCTTAAAAGTAAAGTAGTCGTGATTATCTAACAATATTGTCACCCATAGAGTTCACTCATATCTATGTCAGGGCTAGGGACTATGTGAGCACTAATGTTTCAATGTTGTAACCATATAACTGTAATAGAGAATTTGAACAGAACTGTAGGGCAGTCACCCAGACGTTTTATTTCGGGCCAGTGATCACTTGTCTTGTCAAAACATCTGGTCGCCTTGGCACGAAACTGGTCGCATTTGGAAAGCTGACGACCAGCCATTTCAGGCACTGATTATATTTTCTTCAATATTTGTGACTTTTTGGGTTGAAATTTTTGGGAGGGAAATGTGTTTCTATTCCATGTAAGTTTATAAAAAATTGGATTCTTATTAAAGCAAAAACATTAAAATACTAGCAGTACTATTTTGAGGCTGATATTCCAAATATAGATCACAAAACCACCCACGAAAATGCTGTCTGTTCCACATTAAGAATTACAAGGTACCAGAATTTCATAGTAAGTTATACTTAAAGGGGCAATCTTGTTTTTTTCAGTTGGAAGTGTTGAACTTCATGTAGATGAGGAAGATGCAAGAAGATACAAAGATCAACATACCGATACAGAATCAACACCCAAACAAGGCAAGTACAGATTAATCAGTAGTACATCTAGATGCACCAGAAAACTTGGCATGAGTATTTGTAATCACCTAAGGATGAACCCTATTGAAATTCATTTAAATCGAAAAATATTTAGTATCAGTAATTGCCCTTGTTTTTGAAAACAATGAGCAAGTGTTTGGCAGTCAAAATATATTTCGGTACCGGTACTTAAAAGTAAAGTAGTCGTGATTATCTAACAATATTGATCTGATCGCTGTCACCCATAGAGTTCACTCATATCAACTTCAGGGCTAGGGACTATCAGTAATTGCCCTTGTTTTTCAATACGCTTTCAGATTTAGCTTGTAAACACTCTAGAAAAAACAATTCTTAATGGATTTTGATAAAACTTGACTTGAGTATTTGTTTTTACCCAAGGATGAACCTTATTGAAAATCAAATAAATTGATATATATTTAGTGTCAGTTATTGCCCTTGTGTTTGAAAACGCGTTTAACTTTTTGGCTAATAAACACTCTAGAAGGTACAATTCATGACCAATGTTGAAAAAACTCACTGAAATTGTTTCTTTATCGCAAGGGATGAGCCCTATTGAAAATTAAAAATATCAAAATATATCTAATATGAATTATTGCCCTTGTTCTTTTAAACGCGTTCGATTTTTGTCTCGTAAACACTCCACGTGGCACAATTCTTGACCGTTTTCGATGAAACTTGGTGTGAGAATGTGTTATAACTCAAGGATGAACCCTATTGAAATTCAGTTAAATCGAAAAATATTTAGTATCAGTTATTGCCCTTGTTCTTGAAAACGCATTCAATTTTAGCTTGTAAACATTCTAGACAGAACAATTCTTAATGATTTTGATTAAACTTGGCTTGAGTATTTGTTTTCTCCCAAGGATGAACCCTATTGAAAATCGAAAAATATTTACTACAGGTTATTGCCCTTGTTTTTGAAAACGCGTTCAAATCAACTCCTAAACACTCTAGAAAGAACAATTTTTAATGGATTTTGATGAAACTTGGCTTTAGTATTTGTTTTTTTCACAAGGATAAACTCTATTGAAAATCAGATAAATCAAAAATATTTAATGTCAGTTATTGCGCCTGTTTTCAAAAACGCTTTCAACTTTTGGCTTGTGAACACTCTAAACATTCATTTTTGACAAAACTCGCTGAAATTGATTAATATCCACCAAGGATGAGCCTTATTAAGAATTAAAAATATCAAAATATTATTAAGGGTGAACCCTATTGCAAATCATAAAAATACCGAAAAATATTTAATGAGTTGAGTTAGGTACAATTCTTGACAGTTTTTAATGAAACTAGAGGCCCTAGAAAAAAATAGGTTGGAAGGTTGAATATTTCATTCCACTTATTGTAACCTTACTGAAAAGTTTTTATTTGAAATAAATGCTGCCAGTGGGCGTATATTACCTTGCCTGGCAAGCTATCTTTCCAGAAAAACGTAACTGGATATGACGCAGACTGGGACCTCAAATGACTGGGATGATCACATACAAGGCGTTATATCTTCTTATATCTTATATCATGTGGTATAACACCTTGTACGTGATTATCCTAGTCACTTTAGGTCCCACGGTCTGCTTCATATCCGGTTAAGTTTTTCAGGAATAACAGGAACCACCTGCATCGGGCGGAAAGTTTGAATGGCTCAAATTCCAGTTAGAGTTCTCCCTGATACACAAAAAAGCTAGAAAACCTCTACACAATGCCTTTTAGCAGTTGTGGAGACTGCATCATCTAATTAATATAAAAAGATATCTTGCCAGGCAAGGTAACATACGCCCACTGGCAGCATTGAATTTGAATAATTAATTGAGCAATAACTCAAAAAACATTGTTCACTGAATATGGAAGTCAAGGGCAAAGACCCAAAAACTATTCATGGAAAATCCTCAAATTCATACTTGACCAACATTTTATGTATTTCAATGCTCCAACCAAGTTTCATTAAAATCCATAGAAAATTCATAGAAAATTGAAGCTTCTATAGTGTCTACAACAAATGAATTTGTCCACAATTTTACTTAGTCAAGGGCAATTACTCATGAACTATTCATCGAAAAATCGTCAAATTCTAAACCTGACCACAGCCTTATCAATTCCAAAATCATTGAAATTCGTAGCATAGTCTCTACTTGTCACCTAGGCCAGTGCTTCTATAGGAGAGCATCTCTTATAACACCCTTAACCAAGTTTCATTGTGTTAAATTCTATCTTGTTTATATGAGATTCTAATTGTTGACTTGATAATACACATCATGTATTATGGTCTATGAATCCATTTTGATGTCTAGAATTATTGATTTAATGATCTTAATAAGAACTACCTATCTGAAAACATGTTGGCACTAGAGGAGAAACTTTTTTATTTTATTTTAAAGGCCTATTCCCTTTTTGCTCATGAATTATCCTGAATTTCTCTCGAAATATGCTACAGATTTAGCAAAGATGTCAGTACATCATCATCATAATTGAGGTCTGGAATAAGAAATCAATCACATCCTATCTCAGATTCTCAGAAAAAAAGCATTTTCCATTTACTATTGTTTGTAGCAAATACAGTTTCATTAAGTTGGAAGATTATTTACCCACTTGTGGTTGGCCTGGCAGATCTCAGAAAATAACAGTAGGTTTTGTGTCAGCAGAGTAAATCAATTTACTGCTATTAGGAAGAGAATAGTCTTTATGATTTAAATTATATAATATTTATGTTTATTTAAATTTGATTAATAGCCGCAGTGTTTCCAGAATTTTCTTTATCACATTTTGACGACTTTCTTAGAGTTGTCATGTTTTGGTTGATAAAAAATGAAAGAATTTATTTCTAATTTTTAGAAGTTGATTTTTTAATGGACCCAAAGACAATTACTGATAGGCTATATGTAAGCTTATTGGAAAACATAATTTTGAATTTATTTGATTTCAATTCAGACTGGTAGACTTTAAGACAAAATGTTGGCTTTGGTTTCTAGATTGACTTTGGATTGATGTTCACATTAATAACAGATTATTTTGAACCAGAGGGATACATGCAATTTGTGGAAGGAAGTGCATTTCTATCAAAAGTTGAGGTAAAAAACACATTAATTAAATTGACTTTTCAACAAATAACAATTTTGTAACTGTCAAGTGGAAAGTTGGCTAGTGTCCCAAATTGCTAATGTTTGAAACTGCTAACTTGTATTTGTTATTATACTCGTATATATACTGGTGTTAAATTGCTTTTTAATACGGACAAATTAGAATTTATTGTGATAAGCAAAATGTCATTCCATTGCGTAATGTGTGGATCATTCACATCAAATGTTTTAGATGAATATCTTAAACATATTAATAATGCTCATCGAGCAGAACCTAACTTCAACTTGAAATGTGGTATAAGCGGTTGTTTGAATTTCTTTAAAACATTTCCTGCCTTTAAAAGTCATGTCTATAGATAACACTATAATAGTACCATTACAATTAGGTCAAATTCATTTGATAGCTCAATGTTAAGCTGTATATTGTGTAATAAACAAAACATAGGTGACACTAAAGAATTGATAGTGCACTTGACTGAACATATAAAGGATGGAAGTTCAGTAGATTGTCCTGTTAAAGACTGTACATTCTCTTATAAAATTGCATCTTCATTTAGATCACATATTAGTCGCTCTCACAAACATGATTTACATGTGTTAAAAGACCAATATAAATCTAAACATGATAATCCATCTAGCAGTGAAATGGAAGAAGATAATGATACATCACTGAACCCTATTCCTTCATGTCATACTGAATCTCTTGATAATTTTGAAAGTTCTTTTTCGGATTCTTTTTCTTTGTCACTTTTAAAGCTTCAAGAAAAGTTTTATTTGCCTGTTTCTACCATGGATGCAATAATGTCTGAAATCACAGCCTTAACTGAACTTTCTTTGGATTCACTGAGACAAAATTTGATTGATACATTATTAAAAAATAATATTGATGTAAATATCATAGATCAAGTGAAAAAAATATTTGAAGAGAACATTCTTCAAAGGTCAATCAAATGTCTTAGTACAGATTATATGAGAAACAGGCAGTGGAAAGAACAATTGAGATTTATAAAACCCATCCGTATTAATCTGGAAAAAAATAGTTTTCATTGTGACCAAAGCTTTGAGTATATTCCAATTTTAGAGAGTCTTAAATCACTTTTGTCAAATAAACAAGTTTTTCAGGATGTGGTCAATCCTCTACCACCATCAAGACAAGGTGTTTTGGTAGATTTTAATCATGGTAACTATTTTAAAGAGAATGAAATGTTCTCTTCCTGTGTGCATGCATTGCAAGTTATATTGTACTTTGACGAGTTTGAAGTTGGGTCTAAGAGAGGAATACATAAAATAGCAGCAATTTACTTTAATTTGGCAAATATTCTCCCCTGGCACAGGTCAGAATTAAAAACAATACAACTATGTTTGCTTTGTCCTAATACCGTATTGAAGAATGTTGGATTTAAAAATTTTAGAACCACTTATTTATGATTTAAAAGTTTTGGAGAATGAGGGCATAGATATTCCAAATATGACAGAAAAGTTGCATGGCACATTAGCCTTTGTTTGTGGGGATAATTTGGGTAGTCATCAAATTGGTGGGTTTACAGAAAGTTTTGGAAGTAATGTACACAAAATTTGTAGATTTTGCATGGCTAGCCCTGAACAAATACAGACCAATCATGATCCTAGTCAGTTTGAATTGAGCGATAAATTAAATTACACCGCTCATGTGGAGCAAGTAAAAAGTCAACCTGGCAATCTTATGCATGGCATCAAACATGATTCTCCTTTGAATGATCTGAAGTATTTTCATGTAACTCGAGGTCTGCCTCCTGATTGCATGCATGACATATTGGAAGGATGTTGTCGCTACGAAATACCACTCATACTTCAAAAACTAGAAAAAGAAAAACATTTTTATACGCCCACATGGAAATGTGGACGTATATTGCCGTCGCCCCCGTCCGTCCGTCCGTCCACATTTGTCCTATCCACGATAGAGGCTACAGTTTTTATCCGATCTTAATGAAACTTGGTATACATGTATATGGATATTATGGAAATGGAAATTATCGCATGAACGGTTTTTGAGTTATTGCACTTGACTTAGTAAAAACGCGTCCAATTTTGGTTGTATCCACAATAGAGGCTACAGTTTTTATCCGATCTTAATGAAACTTTGTAAACATGTATATATTGATGATATCTCGGTCAAGTTCGAAAATGGAAATTTTCGAATGAACGGATTTTGAGTTATTGCCCTTGACTTAGTAAGAACGTGTCAAATTTGGGTTGTATCCACAATAGAGGCTACAGTTTTTATCCGATCTTAATGAAACTTGGTATACATGTATATATTGATGATATCTCGGTCAAGTTCAAAAATGGAAATTTTCGCATGAAGGGTTTTTGAGTTATTGCCCTTGACTTAATAAAAACGCGTCAAATTTGGGTTGTGTCCACAATAGAGGCTACAGTTTTTATCCGATCTTAATGAAACTTGGTATACATGTATATATTGATGATATCTCGGTCAAGTTCGAAAATTGAAATTATCGAATGAACGGATTTTGAGCTATTGCCCTTGACTTAGTAAAAACGCGTCAAATTTGGGTTGTATTCACGATAGAAGCTACAGTTTTTATCCAATCTTAATGAAACTTGGTATACATGTATATATTGATGATATCTCGGTCAAGTTCGAAAATGGTAATTATCGCATGAACGGTTTTATGAGTTATTGCACTTGACTTAGTAAAAACGCGTCAAATTTGGGTTGTATCCACAATAGAGGCTACAGTTTTTATCCGATCTTAATGAAACTTGGAATACATGTATATATTGATGATATCTCGGTCAAGTTCGAAAATGGAAATTATCGCATGCACATTTTTTGAGTTATTGCACTTGACTTAGTAAAAACGCGTCAAATTTGGGTTGTAACCACAATAGAGGCTACAGTTTTTATCTGATCTTAATGAAACTTGGTAATCATAAAGATACCGAAAAATATTTAATGAGTTGTTATTAGGTACAATTCTTGACAGTTTTTAATGAAACTAGAGACCCTAGAAAAAAATAGGTTGGAAGGTTGAATATTTCATTCCATTTATTGTAACCTTACTGAAAAGTTTTTATTTGAAATAAATGCTGCCAGTGGGCGTATATTACCTTGCCTGGCAAGCTATCTTGACATAACTTGGCATGAGTATTTGTAATCACCTAAGGATGAACTCTATTGAAATTCAGTTAAATCGAAAAATATTTAGTATCAGTTATTGCCCTTGTGTTTGAAAACGCGTTAAATTTTAGCTTGCAAGCACTCAAGAAAGAACAATTCTTAATGGATTTTGATAAAACTTGGCTTGAGTATTTTTTTTTACCCAAGGATGAACCTTGTTGAAAATCAAATAAATCGAAATATATTTAGTGTCAGTTTTTGCCCTTGTGTTTGAAAACGGGTTTAACTTTTTGGCTAATAAACACTCTAGAAGGTACAATTCATGACCAATGTTGACAAAACTCACTGAAATTGTTTGATATCGCAAGGGATGAGCCCTATTGAAAATTAAAAATATATCTATATAATACGAATTATTGCCCTTGTTCTTTTAAACACGTTCGATTTTTGTCTCGTAAACACTCTACATGGCACAATTCATGACCGATTTCGATGAAACTTGGTGTGAGAGTGTGTTATAACTCAGGGATGAACCCTATTGAAAATCAGCGAAATCGAAAAAATTTTCAGTATGAGTTACTGCTCTTGTTCTTGAAAACGCGTTCAATTTTAGCTTGTAAACACTCTAGAACGAACAATTCTTAATGGTTTACAAAGTGGTTCCTGTGGTTGTCCATTTAGAATGGCGTCTTCGTCTGTGGATTCTCTAATTGGTCAATTAAGAGCAATTTTTAGGGACTTTGGAAGAGGTTCGGAATGGTGTTTAAGATTAGGAGTTGGAAACCCTTTAGCTTCTCCAGCTGTCAAAAACCACTTAAGAGCAGTGCGTGTGGAGCAGGCAAGATCGTTATTAATCAAGAAAAAATCGCCACCAGTATTTCTTAAAAAGATAATTAAAATGTGTCGTTCGCTACAGTATGATTTGGAGAAGGCTACGTTGTCTTTGAAATCAAGGTATTGTTTATTGTGGGATAAGGCTTATTTCAAGTTAATGTGTTATACTGGAGATAGGGCTGGCGATTTAGGAAAAATACAAACATCTCAAGTTCGGTGGCTTCCTGACCGCTCGGGTTTATATATCCATATGACCGAGGGAAAAACAATTTCAGGTACACCTAGGAGGCTCATTATTCCTATGTTAGAACAAGGGGAGTATTGTCCTGTTTCGGAGTTACAGTCGTATATCGAAGAGTGTATGAAATTAGGCATAGACTTAAAAACAGGGTTTTTGTTCCGTCCTACATGTTCTGGGAAGGAGGTTGTAAAAGATGCTCCTGTAATTTCTTCAGCCATGAATCCGCGGTTGAGGAAGCATTTGACAGAAGTCGGTTTGTGGAACGGAGAAACTCCACACGGCATAAGACCTGGTTGTGCAATTAGCTTACGCCAGAAAGGTGTTAATGACTCAGACATTATATCTCATGTAGGGTGGAATTCTGTAGGCATGTTAGCTCAATATAGTATTCCACATTCCGTAGTGAATCAGTCAAATAATGTACATTTATTAGCTTCAGAATCGAACTCTGATTTAATGCATTCTGGTTCTGTGATAATGGTGGCTAATTTGTTACAGAATTGGAAAGAGTTAGATATTTTATAACCATTTCTGTTTTGTAGTTTGACATTAAAGAGGAGGTCAAGAAACTGAAAGAACAGGTTGAGAGCCAGCAGAAAAAGATTGAGCAAGAGTCAGTGGAAACTATGGTAAGAGAGGTGAAAGAATACGCTTCTAGGACATCTGAGCACAATTTGGATACCCTGCATCAAAAGTTGATTTTATTGGATGAAAAAGCCAGGAAAACCGGGGATAAGAAATCTAGTGAATATGCTTTCATTGTTCAACGGTTTTTAGCGAATAAAAAATTACCTAATGTGGGTTCGCTGGTTGTCCTGATGCTTTCATCGGCCGATTATAATCGGTTGATTATAAAGGTGTAAGCTGTTCTTGGCATGAGACAGTGCCAGCGGAAAACGCGTTGGTTGAAAATGTTAATATTGAAAATTTAGTATTCAGGGACCCGAAACATTTTAAGGCGGGTGGTTTGAATAAGAAAGTAGACTGTTGGAAAGAAATTCTTGATTCTTGTGAGGAGTCGCATATGATTTTAGATTGGTTGGAAAATGGCGTGGACGTAAACAAATTTGTGACTCATTTTAAAGGCTCTTACGCCAATAGTAAATTTGATTCAGATTACCCATCCCCAAAGAGGTTGCCAAACTCTTCCATTTGTAGTGAATTCACAGATTTTATAACAAAGAAATACAGGCTAGACTAGATACGGGTGCAATTTCATATTGGGGACCTGTCAATAGTTTACCCCCGTTTGTAGTTTCTCCATTAACAGTAGAACCTACAAAACCAAGGTTATGTCTGAATATGCGGTACCTCAATTTGTGGATGGCAGACACGCCCTTTTCGCTAG
>CM060203.1:20436587-20456621 GCA_030562195.1 Nipponacmea schrenckii
AATAGCTGTGAATATTTCTGTGAAACCAAGTGTTATATCGGTATGATTAACTGAAAAGATACAGAATTACAATAATAAGTAACTATTCAATTAATTTGGCTATAAACGAGAGACTCTTTAAATAATACAGAATGAAAAAGTAAGCTATTCGAGGAATTGTACTTTCGCTTTCCAAATAAGGCAATCGACAAGAGCGCGTTAATCATGTGTGACGGCTCATTGATGATAAAATTAATTCACACCCAAACTTTACGTAACAATTACAGGATAGATACAAATTAACAGAGGGTTTAAGATCGCTAGAAATGTTCTAGGATATACATAAAATAATATACATAAAACATACCAAAAGTGTCAACCACTAATCTCCACAAATAACAGAAATAAGTGACAACAGTAAAGACTGGACTACAATGTCAGCCATGTTCTTGTTCTTGTTCTATATCTTCGCCTCCCTCAAGGGAGAACCGTTGAACCTTTCAGCTACAACGTGGATAACATCAATATATAAATCAGCTACAATGTTATAACAACACACAGAGTTCAAACACTGTTAGTAACGTTTAACATACAACACCAACTATAATTAAAAAACTTTCGTTGGGTTTATAAAACATGCTGTTTTCTACAGATCACAGGCATTCGTCAAAAGTGACAATATATTTACATTAATCATGCCTACAACAATTGGACATATTGAGCCATATACAGAAGGTGTTGGCGATTTTCAAGCGTATACAGAAAGAGTAAAATTATTTTTTGTTACAAAACAACATACAGGAAGGGAGGAAAGTTGCTACATTTTTAACTCTTATTGGTAATGAATGTTACACATTACTGAAGTCTTTGATAGTTCCAGATTTACCTGAAACCAAAACACTAGATGAGTTAATTGAAAAGTTACAGACTTATTATTCACCTCCACCTTTAGAAGTTGTTATAAATTTAACACTTGTTTTCAAGATGATACCCAAACAATAACACAATATACTGCTGGAGTCAAATCAAAAGTCAAACACTGTCATTTTACTGAACTAAATGGTAGACTGAGAGATCAGATGGTTTTTGGTATAAGAGATGATAATACAAGAAAGATGTTATTGACAGAGCGTGATATATCATTCCAGAGATGTTCTGAAATATGTATATTGATGGAAAACGCTGCAAAAAATAGTCAAGAATTTACACAGTCAATAAAATACAAGTCAGAGAATTTACCTAATGAAGCTAAAGTCCACAAAATGAATTACAATTCATCTCCTACCCACATTCCTACATCTGGTATTGAAAAACTCAGGTGTTATAGATGCAATTCTACAACACATATGTCATCTCAGTGTACTAGATGAGGTAAATAGTGACATATAGCTGAAGCTTGTATGGCTGCTTTATCCAATGGTAATCATGGAAAGAATTATACTAGTACTGAAAACCAAAGAAAGCCTTCAGATCACAAGAATGGTGATTACAAGAAAAAGTTTAGCTCATTTATTTGATACTCAAGAACAAAGTTCAACAAATATAGATATTCTTGATGAAGATATTTCTGATGTACTTTCTCATTTATTTTACAATGCAAACCCCCCTTCGGATTCTACGATTGATGATATTTTATGGGTTGAAATGGATATTGAAAAGAAACGTTTGAAATTAGAACTCGATACAGGTTCTAAATATACTGTGATACCATTACATTTATACAATAAACAATTTTCAAACTTAAAGATACATACTTCAAAATTTAATATTAGAATTTATACAGGAGAAGTTGTACCAGCCAAAGGTGCTATATATACATAACTGCTAAATATGAAAATCAAATCAAATCAAGGTTGAAGATGTATGTATTAGAAGGCGTTGAACCTCCACTTCTTGGTCGTGATTGGTTACTCCATATCAAACTCAACTGGCGTGGAATTACACAAAAACATTCTAATCTACAAATATTTCTGGTCAACTCAATAGCTTGACAAATACAAAGATATTTTTAATAATGAATTAGGCCAGATGAAAGAGATTACAGCAAAATTACATGTCAAAGATGATTGCCTTCCTGCATTCTTCAAACCTAGAAATGTGGCATATTCTTTACAAGTAAGCAACGAACTAGATAGATTAGAGAAAGTTGGTATTATTTCCAAGGTAACTCAAAGTAAGTGGACTGTCCCCATAGTGCCAGTAGTTAAACCAGATTCAAGTGTTAGAATATGTGGAGATTTTAAAGTCACAGTTAATCCTTATCTTTATCCTTGGAATAATCAATCACAAAGAATAGAAGATATGTTTGCCAAACTTGCTGGTGGTCAGAAATTTTCAACAATTGATTTGGCCCATGCTTATCAACAAATGGTTTTAGATTCTGAATTGAGTAAATATTTAACAATAAACACTAGTAAAGGATTATATCAATATAACAGATTAGTTTTCGGGCTTACTTCAGCATTTAATAGACTACCTAGGCCATAAAATTGATAAAGGTGGTTTGCGAACATCACAGAATAAAGTTATCACTGTAACAAATGCACCATCGCGACAAACTGTTTCAGAACTACGTTCCTATCTTGGACTGCTATATTAAGAATTCTTGCTAATCTAAGAATATTCAACTGTTGAGATTGAACAAGACCACCGCCATAATATTACAAGAGAGGATAGAATATGTTCAATTTGTAATACAAAACAACTAGGTGACGAGGTACACTTTCTAGTATTCTGTCCCATACTTCAAGATCTTAGAACACATTTCCTTCCCACGTGACTAACTAAATACTCAACCGAGGACAATGTTATCAGATTGTTTAAAAGCTAAGATCCAAGTATAGTTCGTTCTCTGTCTAATATTATATACAAGTAGTTGGAAATAAGAGCGGAAATCCTAAACTGATAGATTGTTTATTATTTATGCTAACCCATATATACAGGTCGAGAGATATTATGTATATATGAATTGAATATAGATTAAATAACAACTTGTTCTCTCGATAATGGATTAAATGTTTTATTTGACCAAGAATTGATGATATCCCTTGTTACTAATATATTTTACAGTGAGTAGAGCAAGTACTTGTACTTTATCTTTACCTATATATATATATATATTTCTGTCTGGTAAAGTCACTATGTATGGAAGATAAACATGTCATAGTTAAAAATCTATATGTCTGTATATTTGTATAAATTATATGTTATTACTGTTTGAGATACAGACTACAAAACTTTCCACAACATAAGTCAAAAAATGACGGACTGACGGACACAAATACTGAGGGACTGACCGAGCGATGAACATAGGAACAAACCTGTAGCTACCATGGATGTTGTCTATGCTTTGACTCTACGGATTCGGTGGTTAAGCTCGCTTACCAAGCCGCCTCTCAAAGAGCATTCAAACGGCTCTTTTCAAGGCCACCCAAATTCTCACAAGAGGGTGAAAACAGTCTTATTTCAAAATCCAGAATTACAACACAAAACACTACCTCACCCCACATGTTATCATGCCATACCCCGCCATTTTGTCTTTACAACCCATACAAGTATAACATCCATACAAATCGTGTATTGTATAGTACAGTATAAGCCCTAACTAGTGGCCTACACGCTACACCTTACTCATTTATACACTGACTCGCTCTCTCACTCATTCAATAGTTACACAGGCCGATTGTAAGATAGTTGAGTGTTTGTAAAGTTCATTTTTTAACTGTTATGTTTTTTATTATTTCATTGAGGGCTCTCTGGTAATTAATAAATATACCGATTGTAATTGAAAACAGACTTTTTTCACTCTTTTTCTCGCTTGTGTTTTCGCCTAGCCTGAATGAACCAGTGGCTACAGTACCTCTCGACTCATTCAGGGCACCAACTTTGACGGCGTTTTCAATACGGTCTTTAGTCTTGACTACTTTCTGGTTTGTGCCTACGTACTTCAAATGTCCAGTCTGGGGGAACCACCTCTCTCCTTCAAGGAAGAGACAGGGGTCAATGCCTCTTCTATTAAATGGATTGCTCCCCTGACAACTGAATTACATTACTGCACAACTATTTGCCCCTCCGAATAAATTACCCCCCCCCCCCCCCCCTCCAAACAATTAAGTCTGGTTACCGCGAAGGTTATATGCTAGATCTCTGTAACATAGAGCTTTACTGAAACAATATAAGCTTTATTTACATGATAATACAGAACTATATTAGATATAGCGGTATATAGGGTGTTTGGTTTGGTATATACGTCATAAGAGAAAAATTTGACAAAAAGCTAACTTTACCAAATAAATAAATTAAGCACATGTTTTTCTCATTTCCTACTAATTAGATCCCAGGGAAATTTAAAGCACTCCAGAATCTAAATCAATATGCCTAAATTTTCAGGCAAAGAACAGAATTTGAATATTTTGTCGTTCTGCACCATGGTGGACAAGAACCCTGGATTAAATAATAGAATAAAATATAATGGATATTTACAATCAACATATAAAAAGGATCATTTACAAACAAAAACAGAAATAATTATAAAAATATACACAATAATATAATTATAGTATTAAACTTTATTTCAATGATAATTCTCTGATCTGTGTAATATCTAGTTGGACAACAAACTGATTTTTAGAATTTAAATAACCCTTGTTTTTATCAGTCAGTTCAGACCAGGTGATAGATTTCCACCAATAATACCTACTGTATCCTCTCTCTACTCTCTTGTTACTAAATGTTTTAGTTATAGTTTTACTGTCATCAATATTCAATACACTGATTGTACCATCAATATAACAATAGTTTAATCTAGGATTGTCATCTGATAATAGTTCAATATAAATATATAAATAACCATCATACCTCCTCAATACACTACAACTCCATACCAAGTTACTGTCACTAAACTTGTCTTGACTGTAATACCATTCATCCTTCTTAATATCATTTATATTAAAATAAAATTGATATGAATTAGACTCGTGTAGTTTGGGTATGTGATATTGTTTTAACACCGTGGATCCTAACATGTCAATATTTACACTAAAATCTTTTTCTACCCAATCAAGATACTGAACCACTGATGGTGTTTCAACTTTCACATCTTTACACAATTCTTCTAGCTCTTTTATTTTCTCAAGTGAAATTAAAATTTGTAAATCAGAATCTTCTGTTAAAGAAGGAAAATTCGTCTCCAGATTCAGTTTGAAATTTTTTAAATCGCCCATAATTTTCTCGTCAGTTTCGGTCAATTTCGATTCTGATTCTTCGGATTTATTTTTGATGTCTGTCAGGATTCTCTCACGGCTAGCCTTTATATCTGCTATAATTTTATCAGTTTGTTTGGTTATTCTGCTACAAGCATCTTCAGTAAAACGCTGGAGTGTCTCTCTCGCTTCTACTAACGCCACATGAGTTGCTTCCAAGTTTTTTATTTTATTTTGGATGAATTTCTGTGAGGTTAAAACTAGCTCTGTAGCTTTTTCTTTCACATGTTCACATTCTACATCCAAATACTCGTGAACGTTGTGTTCTTTCAGAAAACATTTATGACACAAAACACAGTGGCAAGTTAGACAATAGTAGTCTATTGGTCTCTCTCTATTACAAGAACAGTGGTATTTTACCTTGGAAGAGGTTTTGGCTGTTAGCTGTGTTGTAGGTGATGTTGTACCAGTAACTTGTGTTGTAGATGATGTTGTAGCAGTTACTTGAGATGATGGAATTAAACTAAAATTGGTAGGAAACTTCTTGGCACCACCTTCAGGAATCTGAATATCTTGCTGACAGATCGGACAGGCAAATGTCTCCGTTTTATCACCAATGTATCTTTCAATACATTCCAGGCAGAATGTATGTCCACAGTTTATAAATTTAGGTGTTTTAAAAACTTCACAACAAATGGAACATTCCGGTGTGATACTCACTGAGGCTGTTGCCATTTTGTTTTCTTCTATAGATCACACCAGAGATGTCCTTGTTGAACATATAAAACTTTAGTCTAGGCTCCTTAGAAATGTCTTGTTTTCTTATAGAGACTTAATAACCAATAACTTGTTCTGTCTACCTCTAGTTGAAATAATGACATGACTATAGTTAGATCTCTCTCTATCAATATAAACTATCACAGAATAAGTTTCCATGAATAATCACGTCACATGTTTAAATTTCCTAGAAATAACGTCACTTCATTAGATATACAGGTCATTGAAGATGTAGAAAGAGCTTGTGAAATATAGGTCAGCCGTTAAATAGCTGTGAATATTTCTGTGAAACCAAGTGTTATATCGGTATGATTAACTGAAAAGATACAGAATTACAATAATAAGTAACTATTCAATTAATTTGGCTATAAACGAGAGACTCTTTAAATAATACAGAATGAAAAAGTAAGCTATTCGAGGAATTGTACTTTCGCTTTCCAAATAAGGCAATCGACAAGAGCGCGTTAATCATGTGTGACGGCTCATTGATGATAAAATTAATTCACACCCAAACTTTACGTAACAATTACAGGATAGATACAAATTAACAGAGGGTTTAAGATCGCTAGAAATGTTCTAGGATATACATAAAATAATATACATAAAACATACCAAAAGTGTCAACCACTAATCTCCACAAATAACAGAAATAAGTGACAACAGTAAAGACTGGACTACAATGTCAGCCATGTTCTTGTTCTTGTTCTATATCTTCGCCTCCCTCAAGGGAGAACCGTTGAACCTTTCAGCTACAACGTGGATAACATCAATATATAATCAGCTACAATGTTATAACAACACACAGAGTTCAAACACTGTTAGTAACGTTTAACATACAACACCAACTATAACTAGAACTGTGAACAGCTCCGAGCGTGGCAACTATGCGTTATCCCATGGATAACCTTCTGCTATAGAGGCAATTTTTTCTACTATAAGTTTCTACTATCAGTTCCTTATTAGATTTTTGTACATGTCTAAGATTTCGGTAGGATATTTACATAAATTCCAAACCAAATTTTAAGTAGGTAGTAAGATGACAATTTGTCATGAAATTTAAACTCTCTATATTCAAATTTAAAACATTATTTTGTAACTTTGGTTGTAATTAACATAGAGAGAAAATTCAAGCTATGTGATAATTTTCTTATTCACAGCTTTATAAAGAGATATTTTTTGAATTTGTATGCAAAAATTTTACAAAAAAATAAATTTTATTAGGGTTATCAGATTATATCATTAGATTAATTTACTCTTTGGCCACCTGTGTGCGTTGAACCGTGACTAAAGTGGTCAATAGTTCATCTGTGTTTTATAAGACTTATATGTCTGCTACTCTTCACATGACTGTATTTGACATTTTTTTTATAAAATCATTTCTATTTAAGATACGAACAAAATTCGAACTGATCAATGACAAGCGAATTTACTTCTTTAACTTGATGCATGTTTTGAATTTGAATGGAAATATTTTAAGAAATTACATAATCAGATTAATTTGTTCCCCAGCTCAGTGATTTGACAAGTAGGTGTGAAAATTTAAACCACCAGTTTTACTGACATGTTATATAACAGCCTTTAACACCCTGACTGATCAATTTGAAACAGATTTTATGAAATAAAAAACCCAAAATTGGTATTTATTTTGTTAATTTATCTAAAATTAATGCTTAAATTTTCATGGTAAAACGACCATGTCGCATATCATTTAAGAGACAATTTAATTTGGAGTCCAATGATGTATACCACATTGATGTGGGATGAATATATTTTATGTTAGTACTGGAGTTGTAAAATTTAATTTTGCTTTTTAAATATGCTTCTGCACTTTTGGCATATATCCTTTATTGAAGAGTTTTGAGGCTATTATAAAACAGAAAATCTCAAGTCAATGTGTTCATAAGGAAATGTAATATTGCCGTTCAAAGATTCAAAAATGTCAGAATTCGGTTGGCTATAAAACCCAGAAGTTGATATTTTTCATTCAATATTGTCATATCTATAGACAGCTGAGGTCAAGGCCATTCTATATGGAAAATGTCAAGGTCATTGAAGGTGAAGGTCACAAGATATAGAATTTCAAATTTTCAAAAAATTCAAACGGGCATAAAATAAATTTATGTTCGAAAATCAAAATTCTGTTTCAAACATCCTTTAGATAAGGGAGCAAGGTTTTGATAGATACCAAAATCATACAAATCGGATAATAAATGACGGACTAATTAAATTTTAAAGAAAATTTGCCATTCTCGGAAAAATGGCGCATGCGCAACTAGCAATTGGAATTTTTTTCTTCTCGAGGGATGCAAATTATTTTGTATAGCTAATATATACTGTTTTTGCTTACATTCTTGAATTACACGGGATGTAGGGTCGCCTGAAATGAGATAAAAAAAACCGGAAGTCCCCACGCCCAAACCGAAAGTGATCAAAAAATTTTGATGATATATTTTTAATGGTGTTGCGTATCTATCTATATCCTGTAAATTTCAGATCGATCCGAACATTAGAGCCCGAAAGTGTAACATAACCGTCCAAAATTGCAAAATAGTCAGATTTCGGTGGGCTATAAAACCGGAAGTTAATATTTGTCATGCAATATCAGCACATCTATAGACAGCTGAGGTCAAGGACATTCTACATCTCAAATGTCAAGGTCATTGAAGGTCAAGGTCACGAGATATAGAGTTTTAAATTTTCGAAAAATTCGAACGGGCATAAAAAAAATTCAAATTCGAAAATCAAAATTCTGTTCCCAACATTTTTTAGATAAAATATTAAGGTTTCGATAGACACCAAAAAATCATAAAAATCGGTTAATAATTGGCGGACTTATTAAATTTTTAAGAAAATTTGCTATTTTTGAAAACTGCGCATGCGCAACATTCAATTTAATTTTTCTGCATCTCAGGGGATTAAAATCATTTAATATAGCTAAAATATACTGTTTTTGTTTAGAATCTTGAATTACATGGAAGCAGGGTCGCCCGACATGAGACGAAAAAACCGGAAGTCCCCACGCCCAAACCGGAAGTGATCAAAAAAATTTGATGATGTAGTTTTAATTGCGCTGCCTATCTATCTATATCCTGTAAATTTCAGACCGATGCGACTATTAGGGCCCGAGCTAGCTTGAAATCTTATTTGCATATTATGCAATTAGCCACTTTCGGGTAAGCGAAAATTTCATGTTAGACATTCAATTTTGATTCCAGCCCATATAAAGACCATTGGTGAAAACAGAAATAGTCTATCTTTTTCCGTTTGGGCTAGCGAGCTTCCCAAAAAAAAAAAAAAAAAAAAAAAAAAATAATCCGAACGAAAACAAAGCGTGACAAATTTTATTTGCCACGCAACTATACACTATACACAAAAGGGTAATATAGGTCACACTGTAGGCTGTATGAGCAACTTGAAGAGTTTCTAGTTTCTATCGTCCATTGAGTAGTTGATATCTTTTGTTGTGTAGGTTGTGTGTCAGTCTTTTACAGTTAAATTCTAAGTCAGTCAGCCGGCTGATAGTAGGTTGGGGGCCATTATTAAGGGGGAGTAGAGTTAACAGGGGCGTACAATCTAGTAGAATTTGTATTTGATCAGGATTATTTCTATTTTTAAGAGGTTCTAAGCCAAGATTGGTCAGGTCTGAATTTATTTGTTCAATTATAGGTTTTCGGATGTTTTCTAAGGCTGGGCATTCCAGTAAAGGGTGGTGTAATGATTCGTCAGTGAGTTTGCATAGTTGGCAGGTTGGATTGATTTCGTTTTGATTGAATGCAGCGCGACTTGTTTGCAGAGAGTATGTTCCACAAACTAATCTAAGTTTAATGGGTATGCGAAGATATTCCCTACTGGATTTTAATGGGATGGAGAGCAATGGGTGTGGTCTACCGGGTGTGTATGATACTGATAGGTACTGTAGGGATTTATAGTATTGTGCAAGGTTCAAGATATTTTCTTGCCAGTGTGCGTGAACTGCTTTGTTGACTGTGAGTTTCCACTGATATTTTGTAGGAGGGCTATTGAGAATAGTTAGAGGGTCAGGGAGGTTGTACTTCCATAGGACCTTCTTTACTGCAATGAACCAGCTGTTGCTGTTTGGTTTTTTAACGTGAAGTTGACGTAATGCTAGTCGTCTTTCTACAGAAGTATCTGGTTGAAGGCAGATGTTGTTGAAAAGAGTGAGAGTCTTCTTATCTATTTGGGCTTCAACTGGCAGGAAGCCTGAAAGCATATAGATAGCTGGATCGGCACTGGTTACGGGGAGTGAGAGCACTTGTTTCAGGAGATTTTTCTGGAAAATTTCTAGATTCTGTAGGTGTTTATTCTTTGGCAAGAGGACTTCCAAACCATAAAGTAGTATAGGAGAAACGTATGTTTTCAGGAGATGAAGAGAAGTTACTGGGTCTAGCCCGTTGCTTCCATGAAGGCCGCTTGCCATAAGACTATAGGTGGGTAGTGGTCCGATGTGTTGGAATAGGAGTCGTAAAGGATCGATCTATTGGTGACCTTAAGAGGAGTGTTTGTGAAGAAGTAGTCGATTTCAGAGCAGTCTTCACCTTTTGGGTTGATGTAGGTTTTGCCGGTTGTTGCGTATAGTAGATGATGGGAGTTAAGGAAGTCATTAAGGTAATGGAAGCGGGTGGATTGGGGGGAAGCATGGTTGAGGTCTTCGTTAAAGTCGCCTCCCAGAATCAATTCGTGGGTGGATTGGTATTTGATGCATATCTCGTTCAAGACGTCAATACAGTCCTTGAAGTCGTTGAGAGAAGTAGATTTTCCGTTCGACGGGAGTAGGCAGATACAATCAGTAGTTTTGGAGTGTCAGGAAGATGAAGTTGGATACATTGTATCCGTTCGTTCCCATCATCCAAGGGCAGTACGTATTGGTCATGTTTGTCGTTCCATAGGATAGCTACGCCACCATATCCTCTGGGTAGTTGGGATGGTTGAATGGGGTTGCGTATATCGGAGCCCTTTCCGGCATAGTGGGCGGACAAGCATGTTTCAACTAGAAGATGAATGTTGCATTTGAAAAGCCAGTGTTCTTGGAGAAGGATGAAGTCATGTGTCTGCAGGAGCTTGTTGACTGTGTGGGCGCTGGTTTTAAGATTTTTACAATTGAAGGAGACTACTTTCAGATTGGTTTCAGCAGTGTATTCATTTAGGTCTGGAGTGCTAGATTCTGGATCGGGCGAAAAAACTGCTGACCTGGTTTATGTAGATGAGGTACCGTTTGTTGACTGTAAACAGGGAGGATCGGGTGGTGCTGTACATTATGAGCTGGTGGTCGGAATAGGGAAAAGGGAGTTGTCCTGAGAGGATAAGTATATGGCAGGGGAGAATATATGGAGGTGGAGCTTGTCGGAGTTGTAGTTGGCTGGGTAATCAAGGTAGTTAGAGCTGGGTTGGTAGTAGTTGGTTCTTGGGAGTGGCGTAAATTATGCGGTGGGTTAGGTGGTTTGGAGAGTGGCTGTGGTGAGTAGCTTTGGGATGTGTGATAATTCTGGTAGCAGGGTGGTTTGTTGCTTGAGGTTTGGTTGTTCACCAAGTTTTGTTCCACAATGTCGAGTTGCTGCTGGATTTGTTTTATGACTATATCGGTTACCCTGTCATGGATGACCTTAAGTGCAGAGTTTGCGTCAGGGATGCACTTTGTTGAGGGTTGGTTACAGTTTGATGTAGAGGCCGTTTCCAAGTTGATTCTCTCAGATTCTTGTTTCTTGGTCAGGATTGTGATTGAATCCTCGAGCTCCTTGTTGCGTATTTCAAGTTTCTCGCAGTAGAGGAGGAGTCTTTGGTTTTCTTTAGTTTTATCTTCCAGAAGTTTTTCTTTCAGTTTTAGATCTTCTTCCCATTTCCTGAGTTTGGTCTCTTTTGATTTAAGGGTTGAGAGTTTCAGTTCAGCTGTTGAGTGAATTGATTCAGTAGTTTGGGTAGTCTTGTTTTCATATGTACGGGGTGTGGGTGTAGACAAAATGCTATCTTGAGTTGGGGTGTAGGCTGCTGCACGGTGCTGTTGGTCGTTAAAGCCAGCACAGGAGAAACAGAGATTGTTGAAGGCGGTGCATTGTTCGTGGCATATCTGGTTGCATAGAGAACAGGCTATTGTACTGTTGGTACTGCATGGGCGTTCGCATATGTGACAACTGGTTTCAAGGTGAGAATTGTCTGAAGACTCCGGATTGAGTACCACACAGGGCTGGTTGTTGGGTTCTGGGTAAGATAACCTGTTTAGTGCAGATGGTTTTGGTAGTAGCGGGTTTAAGTCTAGAATGGTTGGGGTATTAGCTGCATCCATTTCGATATCATTGGTTGATAGTTTGTTGGTATGGGAAGGGGTGTCTTTGGTGGTGTCTGGGGCATGCAGGTTTTCAATTGGTACAGAAATAAAGTTTATCTTTTGTGTGTTAAGTTTGTCAGCTTTCCTTGGTTCGAGAAAAGTGCGGAAGGCATCCTTGATATTTTGGTTTGTTGCCTTAAGCTCTTGGTTGTTTAGTTTGCTGAGTATGAGTGGTAGATGTTCTGTTGTAAAGAGTTGAAGGTTCTGACCATTTACAAGAACTCTGGATGTAGAGTGATAGCAGTTGATTCTGTACAGCTGTACCTTATTTGGTGAGTTGACTGAGTAGGATTCTTCGACAACTAGGCCTTCTTTGTCTGTCTTGAGGTGAGGCTCGATATTATGGCCACAGGATGGAAGGGTGTCGTAAATACTTCTTTTAAGGACTTCATATGCTGCAGCTGAGAGGTCTATGACAAGATTATTGTGCTTTGTAGTTACTTTACAGTCTGGGCGGTCTGCTGCTTGAATCTTTTTAGAGGCTGCTTTAGTTGGGTTGAGTAAGTAGTCCTGTATTAGGGTATCAGGGGTTGTCTGTGGTGACCGTCTGGGTGTGATTTCATACTTTGAGGGAGTGAACACTGTAGGAGATTGCCGACTTCTACCACTACGTCTTATCAAGGACATCTTGGTATTTGTGTTGTATATATAGATTTATATAAGTAAAGTTTGAGTATAAGGATGAGTAGGTTAGGGCTTATCCTATCAGTTTAGCCAGAGCATGTAAAGATTTGGAAGTGTTAAGAAGTTGATAAAGTGGGTCATCAGACAGTCTTGTGGTCAGGGATGTGTTTATCATGTTGATCAAATGTGGTCAACTCTTATTTTGACAAGCTCGAGATTTTCATGGCCATAATATTTTGAAATTGTATCCAGAAACTAAGTATTGGCCAAAGAAGTCGATGCAGACAAAAATTCAATCTTTCAAGTAGGTAATGTGTTGTATTTTAATAAATTATCATTATGTTACGAAACGACTAATGACAATGTTTATTACTGTGTACAAAACATCCTCAAATATGTACGAAGTATCTCCTATGTTCTGATTTGTTAATAATGATGTATTGATTTGATCTTCATTAAAAGTTCTCTAATTTACCACTTTATATCTTAATAATTTTCAAACAATAACCCGAAAATAAAAATTTCATTATGGTACATTTGTTACCCGCACACTATTCAAGATGATAAATAATATTTATTTTTGGGGATTCCACAATGCCAGCGACTCGGGTAATCAGAGACCAGGCCGGGACGTCTTGGTAATGTCACTGACAATGTTTTGAAATGAATGCGAAATATATGTCGTAATAAAAACAAAGTACTTTTCTTTATAAAATAAATGTACAAAAATACAAACCATCAGCAATCTTGATTAAATATAAGCAATACTTAATAATGACAAATAATGACTATAACAAAGTAGATAAGACACAGATTTAAATGAAATAATAGAATAGATCACATTAAAATTAGTTTTTTCATAAACTCGTTAGTTAGGTAGATGACAAATCAGTTGAAATCGTTAGTTGAATAGCTCTATTTATAGGGATCTTCACTAGTAATACAAAATAATAAGTGGGTTTATGTAGTAAAGTAAGTAAATTTAATAAATAATAACAACATAATTCAACCTAAAATGCTAATATTTTCTGATATTATAAAAGAATACAAGATAAAAATAATGTTAGGAAACAATTAACATTGGAATTTAGACGGTGCCAACCAAATTATCAAAATGCCAAATTAATCACGAAATATGATTACTTCCCCTTAATAACCTTTACAATTAAAATAGGTGAATTACTGTAATCGCATTAAACAACAAAAATATTATAGGCACGATGAAAACAATGATAGGAACATATTCCTGCATCAATTACCTACTTAAAACAATTATTTAAAATGATAACTAAGGAACAATCAGTCACTGCCAATCAAAAATACGAACTCTACCTAATCACTGTATGCATTCATTAGAAAACTAAAATATTATGGCACAAAATGAAAATAAACAAAAGTTTAAAAGAAATAATACAAAAATGTAGATATTCTAATATTAACAAGAATAAATAATTTCCTGGCTAGTGCCTTCGAGTGCAAACCTGTGCCGGAGTCTGGATTACCCGCTCGGGTCACATATTTATGTTGAAATATTAGTTTAAAAACTTTCGTTGGGTTTATAAAACATGCTGTTTTCTACAGATCACAGGCATTCGTCAAATATTGAGCCATATACAGAAGGTGTTGGCGATTTTCAAGCGTATACAGAAAGAGTAAAATTATTTTTTGTTACAAAACAACATACAGGAAGGGAGGAAAGTTGCTACATTTTTAACTCTTATTGGTAATGAATGTTACACATTACTGAAGTCTTTGATAGTTCCAGATTTCCCTGAAACCAAAACACTGGTTGAGATAATTGAAAAGTTACAGACTTATTATTCACCTCCACCTTTAGAAGTTGTTATAAATTCAACACTTGTTTTCAAGATGACACCCAAACAATTACACAATATATTGCTGGAGTCATATCATAAGTCAAACACTGTCATTTTACTGAACTAAATGGTAGACTGAGAGATCAGATGGTTTTTGGTATAAAAGAGTTCCTACAGTGCTCTAGATGTGGTTAAAAAGGGACATATAGCTGAAGCTTGTATGGCTGCTTTATCCTATGGTAATCATGGAAAGAATTATACTATTACTGAGAACCAAAGAAAGTCTTCAGATCACAAGAATGGTGATTACAAGAAAAAGTTTACAAACTTTCGAAAGAAACCAAATTTACATTCATTAGATGATGGGGATGATGTAGCTCATTTATTTGATACTCAAGAACAAAGTTCAACAAATATAGATATTCTTGATGAAGATATTTCTGATGTACTTTCTCATTTATTTAAAAAAAAAATTATTTTACAATGCAAACTCCCCTTCAGATTCTACGATTGATGATATTTTATGGGTTGAAATGGATATTGAGAAGAAACGTTTGAAATTAGAACTCGATACAGGTTCTAAATATACTGTGATACCATTACATTTTTGATAAGTTCCTTGACAAATACAAAGATATTGTTAATAATGAATTAGGCCAGATGAAAGAGATTACAGCAAAATTACATGTCAAAGATGATTGTCTTCCTACATTCTTGAAACCTAGAAATGTGGCATATTCTTTACAAGTAAGCAACGAACTAGATAGATTAGAAAAAGTTGGTATTATTTCCAAGGTAACTTAAAGTGAGTGGACTGTCCCCAATAGTGCCAGTAGTTAAACCAGAGTCAACTGTTAGAATATGTGGAGATTTTAAAGTCACAGTTAATCCTTATATTCATCCTTGGAATTATCAATCACAAAGAATAGAAGATATGTTTGCCAAACTTGTTGGTGGTCAGAAATTTTCAACAATTGATTTGACCCATGCTTATCAACAAATGGTTTTAGATATATATATACAGGTCGAGAGATATTATGTATATATATAGATTAAATAACAACTTGTTCTCTCGATAATGGATTAAATGTTTTATTTGACCAAGAATTGATGATATCCCTTGTTACTAATATATTTTACAGTGAGTAGAGCAAGTACTTGTTCTTTATCTTTACCTATATGGGTGTGTACAAAACGAAGACCCAAAGACCTAAAAAAAGACCCCACGAGGTAAAAAACGAAGACCTAAAAAAGGAAAACCCCATGAGGTAAAAAGCGAAGACCCTGTGAAAAAATCCGACAAGGCATAAAAATTCCATTGAAATTTGACTCGAAGTTTAAGCCTGTCAATAGGCCAATTTTCCCAGAAAATGAGCAAAATCTATTTTGTACCTTTTTTTTACGTCCGTATTTATGTAGCATCCTATAGGGAAGGGAGGGGAAGGAAGATAAACATGTCATAGTTAAAAATATATATGTCTGTATATTTGTATAAAATATATGTTATTACTGTTTTATTTATACAATCTCGCACGACAAAACTTTCCACAGCATTAGTCAAAGCATGACGGACTGACTGACACAGACAATGAGGTCATGACCGAGCAACGAACATATGAAAAACCTGAAGCTACCATGGATGTTGTCTATGCTTTGACTCTACGGATTCGGTGGTTAAGCTCGCTTACCAACCCGCCTGTCAAAGAGCATTCAAACGGCCACCCAAATTCTCACAAGAGAGTGAAAACAGTCTTATTTCAAAATAGCATCCAAAAATTACAACACAAGACACTACCTCACCCCACATGTTATCATGCCATACCCCACCATTTTGTCTTTACCACCCATACAAGCATAACCTCCATACAAATCGTATATAGTACAGTACAGTATAAGCCCTTACTTATATAACTATATAGTAGAAGAGACCTGAGTGTGCTACAACTTACTCCTTTATACACTGACTCGCTCTCTCACTCATTCAATGGTTACACAGGCCGATTGTAAGATAGTTGAGCGTTTGTAAAGTTCATTTTTTAACTGTTGTGTTTTTTATTATTTCATTGGGGGCTCTCTGGTAATTAATAAATATACCGATTGTAATTGAAAACAGACATTTTTCACTCTTTTTCTTGCTTGTAGTTTCGCCTAGCCTGAATGAACCAGTGGCTACAGTACCTCTCGACTCATTCAGGGCACCAACTTTGACGGCGTTTTCAATGCGGTCTTTAGACTTGACTGCTTTCTGGTGTGTGTATTTACGTACTTCAAGGAAGAGACAGGGGTCAATGCCTCTTCTATTAAATGGATTGCTCCCCTGACAACTGAATTACATTACTGCACAACTATTTGCCCCTCCGAATAAAGTACCCCACTCTCCCATCCAAACAATTAAGTCTGGCTACCGTGAAGGTTATATGCTAGATCTCTGTAACATAGAACTTTACGGAAACTGTCGAGAATTGCCGAATGACACGGGAACAAACATATATGTTGAGATAAAGCAAAGAAAAGAAAGGTGTTTTAAAACAATATAACCTTTATTTACATGATAATACAGAACTATATTAGATATAGCGGTATATAGGGGTGTTTGGTTTGGTATATACGTCATAGGAGCCAAATATGACAAAAAGACAACTTTACCAAATAAAGAAATTAAGCACACGTCTTACTCATTTCCTACTAATTAGACCCCAGGAACTTCAAAACACCCCAGAATCAAAATTAATATGTTAAAATTTTCTTGAGTCCAATTCTGAACAGTGTTAAAATCTATAACTAATCTTCCATTTCTTACATTATTGCACAAGAAGTGATTTATTAACACGAAATACAAACAGGTGCGCTGACATGACAGTCTACGAGGCGAATTCTTTCAGGCTCTTTTTTTTAACACATATACAGATTACTCAATGATACAGTATTTTACGGTATAAAAGGAAAATTAACATTCAAACATCAACTTTTTAATTAATAATGAGGCTCCGAACTAATTGTACATACTATCCAATACAATTTTATAAATCGACATTTAAAATAATAGAAATAATCATAATCCACAACATTTTTATTGAATTTGTTGCCCAACAACGAATGTGACATAACTAGTTCAATAAACATCTAAAATCTTTATGATTGTAGTCGGTGGAATTTTTTATGACATTACTTTCTCTTCCCCATTTTTAGTTTTTACATTCCTATTTTTGTTTTTAATTTAGATATTGATGCCTAGAATTGCCAATTCGTTAAAATTGTTGAAAATATAGCTGGTTAAGGGTGTTATAAAAGATGCTCTGCTATAGAAGCACTGGCCTAGGTCACAAGTATTAGGTGTTATAAGAGATGCTCTGCTATAGAAGCACTGGCCTAGGTCACAAGTATTAGGTGTTATAAGAGATGCTCTCCTATAGAAGCACTGGCCTAGGTCACAAGTATTAGGTGTTATAAGAGATGCTCTGCTATAGAAGCACTGGCCTAGGTCACAAGTAGAGACTATGCTAGGAATTGCAGTATACATCAATTGATAAGAAATTATCTACTTCTAGAGAAACTTACAAGATAAAGCCATTAAATAAAAATACAAAGCGATTACTTCAGGGAGATAATGAAAGGGGATCTAATCTACCATGTACAAGAATATTACTCAGATTTTTATTCCTTTTGTAAGCAGTCACTAAACGTTTGGTATAGATATTAGGGAATTCATCCTGGAGTTCTTTATAAAAACGTTTCACAATCACAGATGCATTTTTAGCTGTAGAATTGTAGGTGGCGACAAAAAGGGATAACCTGGTTGTCATGCTGGATATTTAGACCGTGAGGTACGACTGTTTGTAATTGGTCTATCCAGAAACTCTCCCTTTGTAGTCGTTTCGTTTTAGGTTTGATTGTTGCAGAGTCTGGTATCTTTTCTATTGGCATAACTAGAAGATCTTCAATGGAATGATTGGCTGAATTGAAATGGTTCGCGATTGGTCTATCTTTTTTTATGGAGAATGTTAAAGCGATGACCGCTTAAACGAGTACGCAACGCGTTTTGTGTTTCGCCAATATATTGTACGTCGCATTTTTTACAGGAAATTAGGTAAATTATGTTTTTATCGATGCAAGAGAGAACTTCCTTTAGTTCGAAAATTTTGCCGTTTTTCTTATTTTCAAAATGGTGACTAACATGTATATATTCGCAGGTACGACACCGAGAACCTCTGCATGGTACAGAACCGAAACCGTTTGGTGGAGGAGGGGCTAATTTTTGTTTTCAATAGCCGAAAGAGTGTCGTTTTTAATTTTGCGCAAAAAACGTTTTGAGTAACCCCGCTCCCTCAGTTTATCAAATACTAGTTCGCAAGCCAAATCAAAATCTGTCTTTCTTGTGCAAATTCTGTTGAATCTCAGAATTTGCGATTTTATTATGCCAAAAACTGTATGCTTCGGATGGAACGAAGTTTAAATAAAAGTTGGTGAGTGTCAGTTTCTTTAAAATATACTTTGATATCAAGTTTTTTTGTTTGACTGAAACTAGGTCCTTTGAATACAGTCGTATCCAAGAAATTCATGCTGTTTTCAGAAATATTTGCTGTAAGTTTTATAGAAGGATGGTGATTATTTAGAATTTCGAAATACTCCCAAAAGTTAGCCAATGACTCTGTCCAAATAATAAAAATGTCGTCTAAAAATCTTCCATAGAATAAAGGTTTGAAAGGTGAAATAGATGAGATTTCGCGTTCCCATTCAGCCATAAAGATGTTTGCATAACTCGGCGCAAAACGTTTTCCCATTGCAGTACCAGAAGTTTGAAGATAAATTTTTCCATTGAAAGTAAAGTCATTTCGCATTTCGCGTGTCTAATAAATCTAAAATTTCTCTGTCAGGACGATCAGGATCAGGGTTTCTAAAAAAGGCCTTTCGCACCGCGTCTAAACCGGATTTATTATCGATATTCGTGTACATACTCGTAACATCTAAAGAAATAAATAACGCATTGTCTGGAATATCTAATTTTTTTATTTTTTCTATAAAGTCGGTAGTGTCTTTTAAGTAGGACGGATGTTTGCAAGCCAATGGTAGTAGAAAATGGTCAATATATTCGGAAACTTGGTAGGATTCGCTGGAACAGTCAGATATAATCGGCCTGCCCTTGGGTATTCTATTTGCAACGCGCCATTCGGTTTCAGGATTTTTATGAATTTTCGGTAATGTATAAATGTGACGTTGACGGACTTCCGGTTTTGCACAAAGATAATCATATTGGGAATCAGATAAAAAACCTTTTTGTACCAAAATTTTCAAAATA
>CM060203.1:20457121-20506003 GCA_030562195.1 Nipponacmea schrenckii
CTGGGTAATAATTATTTTCAGAAGATAATTAGATGATAATTCTTTGAATTTTTTAATTCAACTACTGTAGTTAACTTTCAAGTAGGTAGAAAATAATGTTGTTATTTAAAAAATACATGAATCATCAACTAACTTTCAATCGTTTACAACTAGGTGTTCATAAAAAGTTTTACATTCAAAATGAAAAGTGAATTATGTCGTATGTGAGCCACCGTAGAATACTGGT
Organism: Nipponacmea schrenckii; assembly: GCA_030562195.1. Classification (NCBI taxonomy): domain Eukaryota; kingdom Metazoa; phylum Mollusca; class Gastropoda; family Lottiidae; genus Nipponacmea; species Nipponacmea schrenckii. The sequence continues at coordinate 20,457,348 of CM060203.1, forward strand.
ATTGTCACTTTAGATTTCGGGAAAGGGATTAATTCTCACACAGGTACAGGCCGTGGTTTAAACAAATCATTAAAACATGAAAAAAACGATGAGTATTTCAAAGGTTATATACATCCAGCCACTTCCCTTGACGGGTTGCTTAATACAGGTTTGACTGTATAATGAAGCTAGTAGAAGTTGAAGGGCCGGTTGTACTACAATTTCTATATAATACCAGTTATATTTTCAACAATCTTAACGAACTGGCAATTCTAGGCTTCAATATCCAAATTAAAAATAAAAATAGGAATGTAAAAACTAAAAATGGGGAAGAGAAAGTAATGTCATAAAAAATACCACCGACTACAATCATAAAGATTTTAGTGGTTTATTGAACTAGTTATTTCACATTTTCACCCATTCTTTACTGGGCAACAATAAAAATGTTGTGGATTATGATTATTCCTATTATTTTAAATGTTGATTTATAAAATTATATTGGATAGTATGTACAATTAGTTCGGAGCCTCATTATTAATTAAAACGTTGATGTTTGAATGTTAATTTTCCTACTTTTATACCGTAAAATACTGTATCATTGAGTAATCTGTATATGTGTTAAAAAAAAGAGCCTGAAAGAATTCGCCTCGTAGACTGTCATGTCAGCGCACCTGTTTGTATTTCGTGTTAATAAATCACTTCTTGTGCAATAATGTAAGAAATGGAAGATTAGTTATAGGTTTTAACACTGTTCAGAATTGGACTCAAGAAAATTTTAACATATTAATTTTGATTCTGGGGTGTTTTGAAGTTACTGGGATCTAATTAGTAGGTAATGAGTAAGACGTGTGCTTAATTTCTTTATTTGGTAAGGTTGTCTATCTGTCATATTTGGCTCCTATGACGTATATACCAAACCAAACACCCCTATATACCGCTATATCTAATATAGTTCTGTATTATCATGTAAATAAAGGTTATATTGTTTTAAAACACCTTTCATTTCATTGCTTTATCTCAGCATATATGTTTGTTCCCGTGTCATTCGGCAATTCTCGACAGTTTCCGTAAAGTTCTATGTTACAGAGATCTAGCATATAACCTTCACGGTAGCCAGACTTAATTGTTTGGATGGTAGGGGGGGGGGGTACTTTATTCGGAGGGGCAAATAGTTGTGCAGTAAATGTGATTTAAATCGGTTTTAATAGAGTGAAATCAATTTCTCATAGTGATGAGTTGGGGTTCAGTCACGTGTTTACGTGAGTTTGTGAATTGTTTGAGATAAATTGGTCAGTTCAGTCGACACACTTGGTATTTGATATACGTGTATTTTTGGTTTCTCTATAATTAAGTACTTAGATTTGTTTTATCATGGATAGAGAACCAACTTTAGCTGATATTTGGAAAGAGATTCAAGATCAGGGAAACAGGTTTAAAAGAAATTGCAAACTTGAAGGAAGGTATTGATAAGAACAGTAGTAATGTTAACAAAAGACCATGTTTAGTGAAGGAATATGAATGGAAAAGAACAGGAAATCAAGATCAATATATTTTCAATTCCCAGATTTCGGATTATTTAACACAAGCTTTGTGGGCTGTTAAAAACTGTAAAGCAGATTATGCTGAGGAGATTTTGGATTAGTGTTTAGTCGGTTTGAAGAAGAGGAATAAGATACTTAAATTAGCAGATAGTTCAGAAGGCGGTTGGGAAACAGTAAGGCAGTATGAACAGAACCCATTGGCTAGTGATTCTGATGATGAGAAAAGGATATATAAGGCGGAAGGTAAAGCTGTAAAGAAAATAAAAGAAAGAAGATCGAAGCAGTTTGGGAAATCTCGCACGCCTTGTTTTGCTGTCGGTGCTCCAAATCAGAGTAATTTTCGTGGCCAACAATTTCAACCTTACGGTGGACAAGGCGAACAGCAGTTTCGTCGACAAAGATATGGTTCATGCTTTTCCTGTGGGAGTTTCAACCATTTCAGGAGGGACTGTCCCGGAAGCGTTGTTAAGGAAGCCAGTACTGGAGCAACAAAAGAATAAGGCGAATCCTATTGAAAGAGATAACTTTGTATTAGATAAGTATTCAATTGATTTTCTTGTTGATGATTTCAATGACAAGACCATTTCTGATGATTATTTTGAATATGAAAATGGTAGTTGCGATATATACGTTAAAGGAAGGTTAAAATCGCATGTAAATTTCTGGAAGGAGATTAGAGCAAATGATTTTATAATTGACACAATTGAGAACGGTTACAGAATACCTTTTTTCACTATTCCAGAATCAATTGAGCTTGACAATAATAAGTCATCTAAACACCATTGTGAATTCGTTACACAAGCAATTAGAGAGTTGTTTAGAAGAAGATTAGTTAGGATATGTCAGACACGGCCCAACATAGTCAACCCCTTGACAGTTTCGGTTCAGAAATGTGGAAAAAAACGTTTAATTTTGGATTTACGAACTGTAAATAAGCATTTGTGGAAGCAATCAGTAAAATATGATGATATTAGAACTGCTTTAATGTATATATCGGAAGGTTCTTGGATGTATAAGTTTGATTTACACTCAGCTTATCACCATATTGATATTTTCCCTTCGCACACGACATATTTAGGATTCGCATGGGATTTATTTGGAAAAAAGACTTCTTTTGAATTTGTTGTTCTCCCGTTTGGACTTAGCACAGCTCCGTATATTTTCACCAAAGTTACTAGACCTTTGGTAGAGAAATGGAGAGGCGAAGGTAAACAGATGTTAATGTTTCTTGATGACGGTTTAGGTTGTAACGAGTCGAAAGAAAGGGCCGCATTAGATTCATTTTCCATTAAAACCGATCTCATTGCCTTTGGATTTGTACCAAAGGGAGATAAGTCTTTGTGGGATCCCGTACAACAGTTAATTTTTCTTGGGCTAGAGTTAAATACTGATGAGGGATTTATAAATATACCTAACTATAGAATTGAAAAACTCAGAACATGTGTTTCCCAAATTTTGATGGACACTGACAAATGTAGGAAAATATCCGTGAGAAAGATTGCCAGTGTTGTTGGACAGATTATTTCCACTTCGATTGTTCTGGGTAACATTACTCAGTTAATGACTAAATGTTTATCAGGTAACATTCTGAATGTACAATTTAGTCAAAGCAATGTACATGGAAATTGGGATGCTATTGAAAGTGTGAAAAGTTCCACTTAGCGGGAATTATCTGCAGTATGCAAAGTTTTGAAATCGTTAGGTAATTGTGTTAAATTGCATCGGGTAAAGTGGTTTTCAGATAATCAAAATGTCTGTAGAATTGTGGAAAAGGGTATTATGAAGCGTGATTTGCAAGATATAGCTTTGGATATTTTTCATTTTGCTCTGATAAATGGAATATCTTTGGAAATGGAATGGATTCCAAGAACCGAAAATGAGAAAGCCGACTTTCTTAGTAAAATTAAAGATGTTGATGATTGGTCAGTTTCGTCACAAATTTTTCAATATCTGAAGAATATTTTGGGACCTTATCAGGTTGATTGGTTTGCATCAGACCATAATAAAAAATTGCCAAGATTTTGTTCTAGATTTTGGAATGTCGGTTCTTTCGGAATTGATGCTTTTGCATTTGATTGGCATGGGTATAACAGCTGGTTTGTTCCACCAGTTTATCTGATAACAAGAGTTATCCGTCATATGGAAAAGTGTTGTGCCTATGGAACTCTTATTATTTCTTTTTTGAAATCTGTCAGATTTTGGCCTATATTGTCACCAGATGGAAGCAGGTTTAGAACTGCTGTGAAATGTGCGTTATTTATACCTAATGACAAAGATTCTTATGTTCCTGGAAAACTGAAGAAAGGAATTTTTGGGAAAAGGGATTTACACTTTAAAATGTTAGCATTAAAAATTGATTTTAGGTAGAATTAAGAGGCTGCAGAGCCATTAAAATACAGGCTGTAGAGCCATGATAATACAGGCTGTAGAGTCATGATACTACAGGATGTAAAGTCATGAAAATTGAGGTTGTAAAGCAATGATAATATAATTTTTGAGTTAAATTAGATTGTTGATGTTCTAATTTGTTATTATACGTTTATTTTCACAGGGTGTTAAAAGTAGTGAGGAAATCAATTCATTACCAATTGCATTGAGATTAAAATTGACAGGTGTAGCTAATTTACTCCAACATTCTAGAGCAGATTCTACAACCAGAAAATATTATTATAGTTATATGAAATTTAGGAAATGGGGATTGGACAATAGTTTTTCCGAAACACAATTATATCCTGTTTCACCACTTAAATTATCTCTGTATTTGTTGTATTTATCAGAGAAAGGGTTATCTTCTAGTTCTTTGTCAGAGGCTTTTTATGGCATAAAATGGGTGCATGATATTGTTGGGAAATGTTCACCTACAGATTCACAACTTGTTAAAAATGTTTTTGAAGGAGCAAAAAGAAAACTTTCGAGACCAACTGTTAAAAAGGAACCAATGACTTTAGATATATTAAACAAAATGTATGATACAATGTATTCGGAAAATGATTTATTGATTTTAAGAACTATAACAATGTGTTTATTGTCTTTTGCAGGTTTTTTGCGAAGTTCTGAGGTATTGAATTTGGTTCGATCGGATGTTCAGATTTCTTCCACTCATATGACTTTATTTATTGAGCAATCTAAAACTGATGTTTATCGTGATGGAGCATGGACAGTTATAGCGCGTACCAATGGTAAATTGTGTCCAGTTAGACATTTGGAGATTTATTTAAATCGTGCCGGTATAAAGAACGGTGGAAGTGAATTTATATTTAGGAACATAAAGAAACGTAAAGGTGTTTCGGTATTAATTTCAGAAGATAAACCTATGACCTATAGCAGGTTTTGTGAGAATTTTATTGTTTTGTTTAAACCTTTCGTTCGTAATATTAGGGATTAGTGTACATAAGGATATCTGATCGATCCACTTCGTGCCCGTTCTTTTTGTTCAATGCCGGTGTGTCGTATGAAATCCAATTTCATTGTCAGTCATTATTCTAAAGCCAACTGGCCTATATATGAGAATGTAATTCGGTTGTCAGGGGAGCAATCCATTCAATAGAAGAGGCATTGACCCCTGTCTCTTCCTTGAAGGAGAGAGGTGGTTCCTCTAGACAGGCCATTTGAAGTACGTAAGTAGGCACAAACCAGAAAGCAGTCAAGTCTAAAGACCGCATTGAAAACGCCGTCAAAGTTGGTGCCCTGAATGAGTCGAGAGGTACTGTAGCCACTGGTTCATTCAGGCTAGGCAAAAACACAAGCGAGAAAAAGAGTGAAAAATGTCTGTTTTCAATTACAATCGGTATATTTATTAATTACCAGAGAGCCCTCAATGAAATAATAAAAAACACAACAGTTAAAAAATGAACTTTACAAACGCTCAACTATCTTACAATCGGCCTGTGTAACCATTGAATGAGTGAGAGAGCGAGTCAGTGTATAAAGGAGTAAGGTGTAACGCACTCAGATCTCTTCTACTATATAGTTATATAAGTAAGGGCTTATACTGTACTGTACTATACACGATTTGTATGGATGTTATACTTGTGTGGGTGGTAAAGACAAAATGGTGGGGTATGGCATGATAACATGTGGGGTGAGGTAGTGTTTTGTGTTGTAATTTTGGATGCTATTTTGAAATAAGACTGTTTTCACTCTCTTGTGAGGATTTGGGTGGCCTTGAAAAGAGCCGTTTGAATGCTCTTTGAGAGGCGGGGTGGTAAGCGAGCTTAACAACCGAATCCGTAGTCAAAGCATAGACGACATTCATGGTAGCTACAGGTTTGTTCCTATGTTCATCGCTCGGTCAGTCCCTCATTGTTTGTATTCGTCAATCCGTCATGTTTTGACTTACGTGGTGGAAAGTTTTGTTTTGTATTACAAATTGAACATATTCTATCCTCTCTTGTAATATTATGGCGGTTGTCTTGTTCAATCTCAACAGTTAAACAGCTTAGATTAGCAAGACAAAAACAAAGTTTATGTGATAATGGACTAGATAAATAAGATTCGGCATAAATACTAGATTTAATCTTGTGGTAGAATTCACGAGGAGATTGAGAAACAAAAGCATACCATTTTAAAAAGATTTATATCTCTAATACGTTGTCTGAAGCAAACAAGAAAGTGTGTGACGACCTGTTACATCCCCACATGACTAAAACTAGAACTAAGTAACAACATACGAACAAATGAGTACCATTTGAACCTAACATGTAAATCGTGTTCGTATAGCATCTGATAACACAATTTTGTATCACAAGAAAATATTTGACTGGTTTAATAACCTAATTTACATAGAGATCTAATCTACCACACTCTGCTCTTACAAAGTTTTTATTCCTGTACATATAGGAGCCATTTGCAGAATTTGTTTTGTACAGTTTATATTTCCGGTTTGAGCTCGGTTCCCCATATTTCAACACCGTAGTATAAGATTGGTCTAACCATATAATTGAATAATTTAAATTCAATATTAACATTACGTTGTCCGAGTTTAGATATACAGTTTTTAAAGGGGTGGGGGTCCAGTCTACAGCTTTACCGTCGTTATATGTGCTGTAAATTTCATACCCTGGAGATTTCATGTTTTTATTAAAAACTTACGTTCCTTGATCTATTCATAGCCTTTTTGGTTTTCTGTCTGATTTTTACATTATTGTTTCAAATGCTTATTGAACAGTCAGAGGAATAACCCAGGGGCGAAGATCCAGGGGGGGGGGGCATTATATCATGTGTCCCCCCCCCCCCAAATGGTTTGAGTGGGGTGTCTTTTGTAAGCGTAAAATAGGCACAATTTGGCATTCAAGAACATCAAAGTTCCGAAATTTTGCGCCCTCTGCGACAGGGAGACAATTTGTTCGTTTTCTGCACTCACTCTTTAGAAGCGTAGTTGCGTCGTCACGAAGTCGGTCGCATATTTTGGTCAATCATGTCATGTGATCAGTAAAAATGACGGACCGCAACAGAAATTAAAGTAGATAGTTTGAAAGGTATCGGTCGCGCAGCGCATTGTCGGGCCTACCCCGCTCTCTGGAATACATCGGACACGGGCAGACAAGTGAATTTAATCACACGGGCGTAAAAATAATCGCTTTCGACAGAAGGGGGAACATAAGAGTAATTGTCGAGCGATTTTGAAATAAGCGGCGAATATTGTATTGTGTTTTATATGTTGAATAAATATTTAAAAGATAAAAAAGGCGGCGATTGGGCGAAAATTGTGTGCACCCTATATTACCGGATCTCGAGGATCACGAAATTTATATCGTCAATTCTTCTATTCTTAGCAATATTATTTGATGACTGTAAAATTCAGTAACATGCAAGGAGTTGCTTTTCTTTATTTCGGAGAGCTATAAAGATACGGTGTCACAAGCTCAACTGAAACGGCTTCATGTCGCCTCTTTTGAGTAAATCCTGGGTACGCGACTGCCCCCCCTCCCCACATTGAAAAAGCGATCTGCGCCCCTGGAATAACCAAAACATATCTTGTTTATAAATCTATAACTGCTAAACAATATTTATAACCTCTTTCTGGGGGTATATTAATTAAATCAGCTGACCATAAATCATCTTTGGCAAAAAATATATTTAGTTTCTTTATCAATTTCATCTGCTATTCCCATACCAATTTCATTTTTGATTTTCTAAACTTGACCTAATGATATACAAGAAACTAGGTATATTTATAATTGAATAGCCCGGAGCGAAACGAAGGGGATGCCGTAAATCTAGATGTACTATTTCTACTTAAACTTTACAAAATTCCAAAAATGAGATTATAAGTTCAGTCACGAAAAGAACGTACCCTAGTGTTCAAAACATCGATTGCCAATCAATCAATCTTATTTATCTCATTACCTGCAAATCATGCAATCAACAATACACAGGAGAAACTAAAAGAAGTCTCACTGTGAGAATCACTGAACACTTATCGGATATCAGATCACGTCGAGAAAAACCCGTCGGGAAACATTTTAATTTACGTGGTCACTCACACAAAGATTTTAGTGTGCAAGTCTTATCCCTAATACCTAGGAATCCCGATTTGGGAACGACCACAGACCACAGACGCACTTTGGAATTGGATTGGATCCATCAACTCAAGTCCATGGCATCGAAGGGCATCAATGAATTTTATTAGTAGGGTAACATCACTGGCCCTTATCTCTATTTACAAAATGATATATAACAAAAGACGTTTTCAATAATTCAATTAGTGTCGTATTCGATTTGAGACAGTAGTTATATTTTCCAATAAAGGTTGTCAGTGTCATTTTGTAATAAAACATGACCTATAGCGTTTGATCTATCTTGTTATTTATATGATATCTATTTTTAAACCATAATAACATAATAAGACAGTTTGGAGTCCATTCACAAAAAACTACATACATGGAGTAAAGCAAGATGGAGAAGTAAACAAGACAATATAATATATTTAATATAAACGTATATAATTAATACAACACGTCCAAACACAATTTAATGAGTATGTAATTCTCTTAAAGTTGTCAATCTGACTAAAAACTTGTTTCTCTTCTCTACAAAGTTTATAATACTGACACGTGGAACAATATTAATGATGAGGCAATATCTGAGATTTCTTTGTTAAAAAAGGAATTAACAAGCTCAAGTCCAGCTTATATTTCATTTTAATTATCCTAGAATACAGACTGAATAAAATGATATGATGTTTTGATTGTTATTAATGTCAAGTTTTAATGATGTAAGGTAACCTTACCAGTATTGGAAACATCACGTAATCTAAAGTTTCAATCAGTCCACAAGATGGCTGCCAATGATGTCGCAAGGAATATAATAGTTGTACAGATTTTAATTCTAGGATTGAATAGCCTTCTTTCAGGTAGTTTGGTATTTTTTTTTCTTTATTAAGTAGTTAAGTTGTGTTGTTTTTGTGTCGCTCTCCTCTTAGTCGACTTGAACATACTCACATAGCCAACTGTAACTTGCTAAAGCGACAGCCTCAACCAGTCTGATCACTGCCCGGTCCATCTGACGCTAAAACACATTTTAAATTTGAGTGCAAGCATCTGAGATCTCCACTTTATGTTACTGGATCATTGTTTCAGTATTTTGGCGATGGAGTTGTCATACAGTTGTCCTCACTTATAACGAACATGCCTATACGGAAAAACCGGTAATAACGAACGACTTTAAAAGTCCCGTTTTTCACTGCACTAATTTCATTGAAAAATAAATGGATAAAACGAAATGTTAGTTATAGCCAGGTTTCACTGTATTTGTAAAAGTATATGTTAGACAGGACAATGTCGAATTGTCAATTCTTTTTTATTTTTTTATTTTTATAGACCTCACTTCGCTTAAACTGTAATACTAATTATGTAATGTATGTTCGCAGTATCACCTCATGTAATACTAATTATTAAATTAAGAAGTAAAAGTAACTCATCAACTTCCTAGACTTTCGGTAGTGGCAAAGTTGCTCACGAATATAAATTGAAACTCTTACCTTGAACTTTGCAATACCGGAAGTGACAACATTTCTTTACAATTAATTTGGTTCTTAAAGTCGCACTTGCTGAATGATTTTCGTTTGAAGTCAATAAATCGAAATACTTAAATTCGTGGCACACTATTCTCCGTAAAAATGTGATATTTTTGACATTTTTTTCAATTTTTGTACGATTGATCTGAAAGTTTTTATGTAAAGACAGACATTTGCATCACTTCCAGTTTACACGGAAAATCGAATATAGCTTGGCAACATTTAAAATTTTGTGATTCCTTGGTCGCATTCCTTTTATCCATTTTTTATAAAACTCAAAATCGACCTTTTCTATCAGCTAATGCTTTGGTATTTGACCTGCTAATTTTACTCCGTTTTTAAAGCTGTAGGAAAAGCGCCAAAAAATCACTACTTTGGACTGCTCTTGCACGTGGCCTTATTGAACCCGAAGATTATTTTTCCGGGTGTTTTTTTTCTCTCAATATTTTAACTTCTTAAAGATCTATTTGGCGTAAATTCTATTAATTTGGAACACTACAACACATAAAAACAATTTAAAATATAACAAACAAATTTAGATGGGTTTAATTAATAAATTAGCAACATTTTTGGGCAGAGACAAAACTCGCAGAAAAACAAAAGGCACTTCGTACACAATAACCTCATTAAAATTAGCCAGTTTGTCTTAAGACTACAGTTCTTTTAGCTTTACAGTTAAAATAATAGAACAGGTTTAAGAATTTCTATATTTTCAAATTTTGACCAGATGCTTAATCGTATAATATTTATACGCCATCATGAAATGTGGAGCGTATATTGCCGTCACCCATGTCCGTCCGTCGGCCCGTCCATCCACAATTGCTCGTAAACAAACGAAAGACGGATTTTTACTTAAATTTGTGTAAGTGTTCGTAATCACCCAAAGATGATTCCTTTTGAAAATCATCAAAATCGAAAAATATTTAGCACAAGTTATTGCCCTTGATTTTGAAAACGTGTGAGAATTTGATCTTGTAAATACTCCATATCGCAAAATATTTAATATGAATTATTGCCCTTGTTCTTTAAAACGGGTTCGAAATTTGGTTCGTGAACACTCTACAAGGTACAATTCTTTACAGATTGTGATGAAACTTGTTGAAATAGTTTGTTATCACCCAAGGGTTAACCATAATATTGAAAATACCGAAAAATATTTCATGAGTTATTGCCTTGTTATTAGGTTTAATTCTTGACAGATTTTAAGGAAACTTAGTAATATTGTACATTTATCACCCTAGAAAAGAAGTGTATAATGGAAGGTTGAACATTTCATTCCGCTGATTGTTTCTGTACTGTCGATTTTTTATTCAGTGGGTGTATCCCCTTGCTTGGCAAGCTACATGTATCTTGAATATTTGATGTCATATTTCTTGAACATGACCTTTTTTTAAATTCTAGTTTACAAGGTCAAATGTCATTGACCTTGGTTATCTATATATACTTTCATATGTGATGTCTGACGACTACTTTCGTTTCAGAACCTTCCTAACACACAACATGTCGTAAGTTTAGACTGTTTAGTAGTACTAGAGTATACACACCAGAAAGCAGTCAAGTCTAAAGACCGCATTGAAAAAACGCCGTCAAAGTTGGTGCCCTGAATGAGTCGAGAGGTACTGTGGCTTCTGGTTCATTCAGACTAGGCGAAAACACAAGCAAGAAAAAGAGTTAAAAAAAAGTCTGTTTTCAATTACAATCGGTATATTTATTAATTACCAGAGAGCCCCCAATGAAATAATAAAAACACACCAGTTAAAAAAAAAACTTTACAAACGTTCAACTATCTTACAATCGGTCTGTGTAACTATTGAGAGCGAGTCAGTGTATAAAGGAGTAAGGTGTAGCACACTCAGGTCTCTTCTACTATATAGTTATATAAGTAAGGGCTTATACTGTACTATACTATACACGATTTGTATGGATGTTATACTTGTGTGGGTGGTAAAGACAAAATGGTGGGATATGGCATGATAACATGTAGGGTGAGGTAGTGTCTTGTGTTGTAATTTTTGGATGCTGTTTTGAATAAGACTGTTTTCACTCTCTTGTGAGAATTTGGGTGGCCTTGAAAAGAGCCGTTTGAATGCTCTTTGAGAGACGGGTTATACAAATATACAGACATATAGATTTTTAACTATGACATGTTTATCTTCTATACATAGTGACTTTACCAGACAGAAATATATATATATATATAGGTAAAGATAAAGTACAAGTACTTGCTCTCACTCACTGTAAAATATATTAGTAACAAGGGATATCATCAATTCTTGGTAAAATAAAACATTTAATCCATTATCGAGAGAACAAGTTGTTATTTAATCTATATTCAATTCATATATACATAATATCTCTCGACCTGTATATATATATATGGGTTAGCATAAATGATAAACAATCTATCAGTTTAGGATTTCCGCTCTTATTTCCAACTACTTGTATATAATATTAGACAGATAACGAACTATACTTGGATCTTAGCTTTTAAACAATCTGATAACATTGTCCTCGGTTGAGTATTTAGTTAGTCACGTGGGAAGGAAATGTGTTCTAAGATCTTGAAGTATGGGACAGAATACTAGAAAGTGTACCTCGTCACCTAGTTGTTTTGTATTACAAATTGAACATATTCTATCCTCTCTTGTAATATTATGGCGGTGGTCTTGTTCAATCTCAACAGTTAAACAGCTTAGAGGCAATATCTGAGATTTCTTTGTTAAAAAAGGAATTAACAAGCTCAAGTCCAGCTTATATTTCATTTTAATAATCATAGAATACAGACTGAATAAAATGATATGATGTTTTGATTGTTATTAATGTCAAGTTTTAATGATGTAAGGTAACCTTACCAGTATTGGAAACATCATGTAATCCAAAGTTTTAATCATTCCACAAGATGGCTGCCAGGAATATAATAGTTGTACAGATTTTAATTCTAGGATTGTATAGTGTTCTTTCAGGTAGTTTGGTTTTTTTCTTCGATTTCATTGATCATTTTGCAGACTTTATTAAGTGGTTAAGTTGAGTTGTTTTGTGTCGCTCTCCTCTAAGTCGAATTGAACATACTCACATAACCAACTGTAATTTGTTAAAGCAACAACCACAACCAGTCTGATCACTTCCACGTACATCTTTGTCACATTATCTAAGTCCCACTGTTATTAACAATGGAGTAATCGAGGTAATATTTCAATAGATAGAACCTGTATTTTAACTTTGTATGGAACGATTTTATTTTCAGAAAGACCGATGATTTTTACCTCTTTCGATTCCTCGAACGTAATAAATATTTGTAAAGATAAACAATGGCAACAATACCATGTCAGTAAAGATGGTAATATCAAATTCTTAACAGCTGATATAAAACAACGTGTCTTGTATTGGATAACAAAGAATGGTTTTTTCCCTCTCTGGCTCTGGACGGCAACAAGACGGTTGTGAATCTGTCAAAGAAATTTAGAAACGGATTAGCATACAAAGGTAATTGTTCCTTAAAATCACGATAGTTGTTAACATAGTTGTAATCTGCAATATACAATAAAAACAAATGTTTCAGTGAGAAGAATTATCTTCATTTGGACTTTTCGTTGTTTATATTAAGTCTACAAATAAACCTATGGTAGGAAATCTATTCGATGAAGCACGTGGATATAACAACTTTTCAAATTTAGCAATTTGAGTTAATCAACCACTATAGGAAAGGATACATATATGTTGGCAATGTAGCTTTTTTTAAAACAGATTTCCCAAGAAATTTTAACAAAGAGAGATTCTATATTTATGATTATGTTTCGAACCTGCTTCTTTCTTTAAGGAATTTTACAGCGCGCTGCGGCTTTCAATTCAGTAGAGTTTATGGTATACGATGGTCAAATAATATTTTCTGAAGCTACTTGGGGCTTGATGAAATTTGATGTCAAGACGAACAGAAAACTCTTCAATTTGAAACATTCCACTATAAAGACTTTTAACCCTTTACATTCAGCATTAGGGATTGATATTTATGATAACCAAGTCTGGTAAGTTATTTGTAATTTGTTATTTGTAGATTTAAACAGCTTCTCACTGACACTTTGTTTCACTAATTACAGAATGTACGTGAGGAGCATTTTAAACTAATCAGATCAGCTAGGATTTTTTTTGGTTTTGTAAAATTTATTAATATTTGAAATAGTTAAATAACGGACCAGGAATCCTAGTGATCACGGGATTTGACGCTCTGCTTTAAATACCAGTTTAGACTAATGATAGACCGAAATATCTGCCCCTATTGCAGCGTTATTAATATTGAAAGTTGTCGGCTGGTGGAGAGACAGGATAAGTAGGCTCTGTATTGTGGGGATTTTCCGCATCTCAAAATGTGCAGATGTTTTAATTCGGTTTATTACAGTCGGATCCGTCAAATCCGGATATATTCGAAACTATATGGATTCACAAAATTAAAACGGACCAAACAAGCCGATGTTACTATCTTGATCTATTGTATTGCAGTTTGTATTGGAAGGGACCAGGTGAATGGGCCAGATTAGCAGATATCTTATAAATTCTAATATAAATGTGGTTGTTGTTCAGAGGTTCAATATTTTAAAAATATGATTCCTGTAGCGGTTCACCGTAAGAAATATCTTCAAAGAAACAACTGTTTATTTCCGCATTGTTTCAGTGACTTAACTATAATATAGTATTAGACAAGACAATCGCAATCTCGTCCAAAATATGAAAGTCGGTAAAATTTTGGGGTAACTTATAAGTATGGTCTGCAACATTGTTGCTTTTTATATGTTAGAAGAAACTATTTTGGATGTACATCACATTTCTAGGGTTCAACAGCATCTCTGAATCAAGTGAATTTTTTAAAATATTGAAGATAATTTTCACATATTGTTGCTCTATATTTTAGAAGAAAGGGTTTACTGGGCAGGTTATTCTTCGAACTATTTTAGTACCAATATGAACCTACAGAACAGACAATCCTGGATTTCTAGGTTTATTGATATGTCATTTGTTTTATTAGATGGAATTATGTATTATTCGTATCAAAGGTAGAAACATGTATATAGATTAATTGTATACGGGATCCAAACCAGTAAATAATAATTCAAAGACAATATATAGAGATCATACCCATAGTCGGTTTCCACAGTATCAAGGGAATAATAATACACTGTATATTTGATTTCAAGTTCTTTCTTTCACAAACGAGGAGAATAGTGAATAAACATCACTTTAATGTTCTGAATGTTCCAAGACTCGCCATACTAAATTCATGAATGCAGCGATCGTTAACTTAAAGGTGAACCTTTCTTTTATTACTTCAGAAATATTTCTTCGCCCTTGATGAAAACAATAAATCCATTGAAACCTTACTATTCCTGTCCTACCAAAACTATTTATAGATTGGTTGTCATTCCTGCATCATATCCATCAACTATACAGGATGTGGACAAAGATAGTCTTAAGGGCGTAGACGAAAATACTGTTGTAGAAGATGATGTTGTAGAAGATGATGTTGTAGAAGATGATGTCGTAGAAGATGATGTTGTAGAAGATGATGTAGAAGATGATGTCGTAGAAGATGATGTAGAAGATGATGTTGTAGAAGTTGATGTTGTAGAAGATGATGGTTTAAAAGATGATGATGTAGAAAATGGTGTGGAAGGTGGTTACTGGTCAACAGTAGGTTGGGGTTTAGGATGTGGATTTGCATTACTCATTGTGGTGATAATCTGCTTCCGATTGGTGAAAATGGTCAGGACAATTCTAATCAGACAACCTAATAATAACACTACAGAAAATATATACGATGAACCTGTGAATATTGGCAATGCCAACCGTAATCTAAATGAATATTCGAGCATTAATTTAGGTTATAAGTCTAAGTATCTTGAAGTTCGTTTTTAAAGGTATACAATTTGGACCAGATAATACAAACCAACCGACACAGTTGATTATGATTATTCAAATATCCTGAATTCAGATGAAAGGTAAATATCATGGTAATAAACCTTGTATACTGAACTATTTACTTACTATTTTAGTCTAGAAGTGGCACTTGTTAATCTAGAAGTGGATCTTGTATATTTACTTTAGAAGTGGATCTTGTATATTTACTCTAGAAGTGGATCTTGTATATTTACTTTAGAAGTGGATCTTGTATTTTTACTCTAGAAGTGGATCTTGTATTTTTACTCTTGAAGTGGATCTTGTATATTTACTCTAGACGTGAATCTTGTATTTTTACTCTAGAAGTGGATCTTGTTTATTTACTCTAGAGGTGGATCTTGTTTATTTACTCTAGAAGTGGATCTTGTTTATTTACTCTTGAAGTGGATCTTGTATATTTACTCTTGAAGTGGATCTTGTTTATTTACTCTAGAGGTGGATCTTGTTTATTTACTCTTGAAGTGGATCTTGTTTATTTACTCTAGAAGTGAATCTTGTATATTTACTCTAGCAGTGGATCTTGTATATTTACTCTAGAAGTGGATCTTGTTTGTTTACTCTAGAAGTGGATCTTGTCACTATCGGGGGTGAGGTACAATACCTTCCAACTCAAAAATAGGTCGACAAACCCTAGACTTCTACCTTATCCCCGATCATTAATCTCGACACACTCTACAGCTTACCAGTGGTGATCAGTAGAGATGAGGTACAATACAGTCCAACTCGAGAAAACCTGGTAGATATAGCATTTCCTGTCAAGTTGATGCTGGCCCTAATATTTCATTCTTAGTCTTCACCCTTGTATTGTCAAGTTGTAAGAAATGAGGTTTGTGACCTGCTGGTAAATTTTCAAACATTGTATTGTGAAAAAGTCCAACATGATCTGTTATAGTTTCATCACTATCAGCGTTCAGTGGCAATCTTGAAACAAAAGCAGCATTATCATTTGAATATGATATTTGATATGATATTGTATAATCATATTCACTCAGAGTTAAAGCCCAACGTTGTATACGAGCAGCAGTAAGTGTAGGTATAGGATATTTAGGATTAGATAGAGTAGTTAAAGATCTATGGTCTGTCATCAATGTAAAATGACGACCATAAATATAATGATGTAAACGTTTCAATCAATATAAACTATGGCTAAAGCCTCTTTATTTGTACATACTGTTTTTCAGCTTTTGTAAAAGTTCTGGATATGAAAACAATAGGACGTTCAATACAATTTTTCATAATATGTGAAAGAACATCACCACATCCATATGGTGAAAGACTTTATTAGCAGCAGGAAAAAAGTATAAATTTAACATAAATGGTTCAAGACAATTTTGTTTACGTGGCACGAGATCTATCCCATAATACTCAGCAGTGGAGTATAATCTATTTTTAGTAATGACATCATTACAGTAAACCCTCTTATATTTAAACCATGCATTTAATATAGACTCAATAATGTGACAGCATCTGTAGCTAAAACTAGTGGTTTGGAAATGTCATGATGTACTAAAACATCGCATGTAGTAATTAGTTTCTTAGATTTGATAAAAATTTTCACAAACTTCAGACCAATACCATTTGACATTTTTTTTTTTTTGTTGCAAAATATTGTTCAGAGGATTCAGAATACTAGCTATGTTTGGTAAAAATGAACGATAGTAATTTAACAGTCCAAGATAGGAACGTAGTTCTGAAACAGTTTGTGGCGATGGTGCATTTGTTACAGTAATAACTTTATTCTGTGATGTTCGCAAACCATCTTTATCAATTTTATGGCCTAGGTAGTCTATTGAATCATTAAAGAAAGAACATTTAGATTTCTTGACTCGTAAACCATCTTCACAATGTTTTTGTAGAACAGATTGTAAATTGTGTAAATGTTGTTTATCATCTGAAAACCCGTTACAAGAATATCATCCTGATAGCACAAAACACCTTGTAAACATTGTTATATTTGATCCAAATGTTCCTTGTTGAAACATGCCTGGAGCTGAAGTAACCCCGAAAACTAATCTGTTATATTGATATAATCCTTTACTAGTGTTTATTGTTCAATATTTCCTAGATTCAGAATCTAAAACCATTTGTTGATAAGCATGGGTCAAATCAATTGTTGATAAGCATGGGCCAAATCAATTGTTGATAAGCATGGGCCAAATCAATTGTTGATAAGCATGGGTCAAATCATTTGTTGATAAGCATGGGTCAAATCAATTGTTGATAAGCATGGGCCCAAATCAATTGTTGATAAGCATGGGTCAAATCATTTGTTGATAAGCATGGGTCAAATCAATTGTTGAAAAGCATGGGCCAAATCAATTGTTGATAAGCATGGGTCAAATCAATTGTTGATAAGCATGGGTCAAATCAATTGTTGAAAAGCATGGGACTAATCAATTGTTGATAAAAGTGGGGCAAATCAATTGTTGAAAATTTCTGACCACCAGCAAGTTTGGCCAACATATCTTCTATTCTTTGTGATTGATCATTCCAAGGATAAAGATAAGGATTAACTGTGACTTTAAAATCTCCACATATTCTAACACTTGAATCTGATTTAACTACTGGCACTATGGGGGCAGCTCACTCACTTTGAGTTACCTTGGAAATAATACCAACTTTTTCTAATCTATCTAGTTCGTTGCTAACTTGTAAAGAATGCCACATTTCTTGGTTTGAAAAATGCAATCAACCTTGATTTGATTTGATTTTTAATATTTAGAGTTACGTATATGACACCTTTGGCTGGTACAACTTCTCCTGTATAAATTCTAATATTTAATTTTGAAGTATATATTTTTAATTTTGAAAATTGTTTATTGTATAAATGTAATGGTATCACAGTATATTTAGAACCTGTATCGAGTTCTAATTTCAAACGTTTCTTCTCAATATCCATTTCAACCCATAAAATATCATCAATCGTAGAATCTGAAGGGGGGTTTGCATTGTAAAATAAATGAGAAATTACATCAGAAATATCTTCATCAAGAATATCTATATTTGTTGAACTTTGTTCTTGAGTATCAAATAAATGAGCTACATCATCCCCATCATCTAATGAATGTAAATTTGGTTTCTTTCGAAAGTTTGTAAACTTTTTCTTGTAATCACCATTCTTGTGATCTGAAGGTTTTCTTTGGTTTTCAGTACTAGTATAATTCTTTCCATGATTACCATTGGATAAAGCAGCCATACAAGCTTCAGCTATATGTCACTATTTACCTCATCTAGTACACTGAAGCAACTCAATCTTTTTGCATTTGTTAGCAATATGTGTTGTAGAATTGCATCTATAGCAACGGAGTTTTTCAATACCAGATGAAGGAATGTGGGTAGGAGATGAATTGTAATTCATTTTGTGGACTTTAGCTTCATTAGGTCGATTTTCTGACTTGTATTTTATTGACTGTGTAAATTCTTGACTATTTTTTGCATCAGTTTCCATCGATATACATATTTCAGAACAACTCTGGAATGATATATCACGCTGTCAATAAAATCTTCCTTGTATTATCATCTATTATACCAAAAACCATCTGATCTCTCAGTCTACCATTTAGTTCAGTAAAATGACAGTGTTTGGCCTTTGATTTGAATGCAGCAATATATTGTGTAATTGTTTGGGTATCATCTTGAAAACAAGTGTTGAATTTATAACAACTTCTAAAGGTGGAGGTGAATAATAAGTCTGTAACTTTTCAACTCAACCAGTGTTTTGGTTTCAGGGAAATCTGGAACTATCAAAGACTTCAGTAATGTGTAACATTCATTACCAATAAGAGTTAAAAATGTAGCAACTTTCCTCCCTTCATGTATGTTGTTTGTAACAAAAAATAATTTTACTCTTTCTGCATACGCTTGAAAATCGCCAACACCTTCTGTATATGGCTCAATAGTTGACGAATGCCTGTGATCTATAGACAACAGCATGTTTTGTAAATCCAACGAAAGTTTTTAAACTAATATTTCAACATAAATGTGTGGCCCGAGCGGGTAATCCAGACTCCGGCACAGGTTTGCACTCGAAGGCACTAGCCAGGAAATTATTACGTATTTCGACTTTGTCGAAAACGTATTGTAATCGTTCGGATTATTTTATTTTTTTTTTTTTTTTTTTTTTTTTTGTAATTCTTGGATGAGTTTGCAGACAAACTGGTAAAAGGTGCAGAAATTCTAAATCTACAGTTGATCTTAGAATGATTTCTATTATCAAATAAAACAAAACCGGAAGTTCTATCTCTGACAGGAAGTGAGAACCGGAAGTTCAGGTTTTTTTGCTATAGCAAGTTTATTTTCAGTTCGATTTTGACCGGATTTTCAGATTTGAAAACTTCAATGTATTTGTCAACTAACAATTATAGGTTTTATGCAATTAGGTTAAATATTTTATCCACGATTTGCAATTCAATATTCAAGGGTCATCGGCAAAAATTTCAGACCGTGATTTCTCCTTTAATATAAATGGTAAAATTTTGAAACTTTACCAGTTGATAGGCGATATGTTTATAATTTTTGAAAATGTGAAAAAATTCCATCAGTTTCCATCGATATACATATTTCAGAACAACTCTGGAATGATATATCACGCTGTCAATAAAATCTTCCTTGTATTATCATCTATTATACCAAAAACCATCTGATCTCTCAGTCTACCATTTAGTTCAGTAAAATGACAGTGTTTGGCCTTTGATTTGAATGCAGCAATATATTGTGTAATTGTTTGGGTATCATCTTGAAAACAAGTGTTGAATTTATAACAACTTCTAAAGGTGGAGGTGAATAATAAGTCTGTAACTTTTCAACTCAACCAGTGTTTTGGTTTCAGGGAAATCTGGAACTATCAAAGACTTCAGTAATGTGTAACATTCATTACCAATAAGAGTTAAAAATGTAGCAACTTTCCTCCCTTCATGTATGTTGTTTTGTAACAAAAAATAATTTTACTCTTTCTGCATACGCTTGAAAATCGCCAACACCTTCTGTATATGGCTCAATAGTTGACGAATGCCTGTGATCTATAGACAACAGCATGTTTTGTAAATCCAACGAAAGTTTTTAAACTAATATTTCAACATAAATGTGTGGCCCGAGCGGGTAATCCAGACTCCGGCACAGGTTTGCACTCGAAGGCACTAGCCAGGAAATTATTTATTCTTGTTAATATTAGAATATCTACATTTTTGTATTATTTTTTTTAAACTTTTGTTTATTTTCATTTTGTGCCATAATATTTTATTTTTCTAATGAATGCATACAATGATTAGGTAGAGTTCGTATTTTTGATTGGCAGTGACTGATTTTTCCTAAGTTATCAATAATTGTTTTAAGTAGGTAATTGATGCAGGAATATGTTCCTATCATTGTTTTCATCGTGCCTATAATATTTTTGTTGTTTAGTGCGATTACAGTAATTCACCTATTTTAATTGTAAAGATTATTAAGGGGAAGTAATCATATTTTGTGATTAATTTGGCATTTTGATAATTTGGTTGGCACCGTCTAAATTCCAATGGTAATTGTTTCCTAACAATATTTTTATCTTGTATTCTTTTATAATATCAGAAAATATTAGCATTTTAGGTTGAATTATGTTGTTATAATTTATTAAATTTACTTACTTTACTACATAAACCCACTTATTATTTTGTATTACTAGTGAAGATCCCTATAAATAGAGCTATTCAACTAACGATTTCAACTGACTTGTCATCTACCTAACTAACGAGTTTATGAAAAAACTAATTTTAATGTGATCTATTCTGTTATTTCATTTAAATCTGTGTCTTATCTACTTTGTTATAGTCATTATTTGTCATTATTAAGTATTGCTTATATTTAATCAAGATTGCTGATGGTTTGTATTTTTGTACATTTATTTTATAAAGAAAAGTACTTTGTTTTTATTACGACATATATTTCGTATTCATTTCAAAACATTGTCAGTGACATAACCAAGACGTCCCGGCCTGGTCTCTGATTACCTGAGTCGCTGGCATTGTGGAATCCCCAAAAATAAACATTATTTATCATCTTGAATAGTGTGCGGGTAACAAATGTACCATAATGAAAAGTTTATTTTCGGGTTATTGTTTGAAAATTATTAAGATATAAAGTGGTAAATTAGAGAAATTTTAATGAAGATCAAATCAATACATCATTATTAAAGGATATGTGAAGAGATTTTCAAAAAAGGCTTGAAACCACCTATTTGAAAAGTAAAATCATTCATCTATCGATTGCAACCAATAAAAAAAATTAGAAATAATTCTAAAATAGCTAAAAATCCTTTTAAAAACACAGGTCTGAAATATGCAAAAATGAAAGGTCGTTTCCGTGACCTTTTGTAAATGACGTCAGAGATGCCCAATCTAATTCACCCGCCATATTGTTTACATTGACGTTATGCCGCAGTGTGTGGCCTATGGCTGTAATAATCGCGGAGGAAAGGGCTCTGGTGTTCATATGTTCCGCTTTCCTAAAGATGAACATCTTGTGAAAACTTGGATTGTCAAACTGAAGCGGAAGAATTTTTCCCCCACTAAATATTCCAGGCTGTGTTCCGATCATTTTGCAGACGATGCGTATGACCGGAACCCAGTCTTACTAGCCCAATATGGATATGTGAACGCCAATCCAAAGCTCAAGGCAGGTGCCGTGCCAACCATTTTTCGTGAACCACTTAGGCCTCATGCCAGCATTGACCAGAAAAACAAAAGAGGCGATAGTCGAAAAGGTGGAGGGGCTTTTGCCAAGAGGCAAAGGTTGCAGGTGAGTTTCAAAATTCTGACTTACACCTACGAATGTTGAAGATTGAACTGAAGAAGAAATGAGTAGGCCTAGATCTTATAAAGTAAAAGGAACGTACATGGGCTAAGTTAATCCGAGTTATCTGTGGCATAGTATTGTCAATTTTTTACGAATTTTTATATTTAGGCCTATTGACTAGGCCTATTCTAGGGTCAGAGATCCTTGCTCTAGCTAGGCTATCGTTTCAGTCGGATTCATGTCTCCCGAATCGGCTACGCACTTTTTGCCTATTTCCTCCCTTACGAATGGATGTCAGCAACAAATATGCACATAAATCTATACTCCAACCCTTTATGGCCATTTTCATATAATAAAAATTGGTCTTACCTTCACAACGACCGTCCACTACCATTTTAAAAGTGTCCCTATCACGCCTGAATGCAGATTTCCATTGAAAATCAAAACGAGGCTCCACGTTATGTCAATGTTGTACAGTGAAATCATTTTCGAGTTTTGATGGCGTGTGTTAAAATGAATGTTTTAAAATGTATATTGGGTGGTCTGTGTGAAGGTAAGACCACATTTTATTATATGAAAATGGCCATAAAGGGTTGGAGTATAGATTTATGTGCATATTTGTTGCTGACATTTATTCGTAAGGGAGGAAATAGGCAAAAAGTGCGTAGCAGATTCGGGAGACACGAATCCGATTGAAACGATAGAACAAGGATCTCAGACCCTAGAATAGTCAATAAATATAAAAAAAAAATCGTAAAAATCGACTATGCCATGGTACAGATAACTCGGTTTAGTATCAGCACTGCACTGATGAGGCCCAGAGGGCCGAAACAGTAATGTTTTCTGTTAGTTATATTACTATTAGACGAATACTTGACCCCCCCCCTCCCCCTGTTTCGTCAGATATGGAGCGTTTTAATGGTTCGAATTGATATGGCTTAATTTCTAATGACTCTATACCAGCTGATAAATCCTCCATTGCCTACATATGATCAGAAATTAAAGCGCTAAACTCCCGAAGGTTATAATAATATTAGCTAGGCTTAGTTCTCCATTTGTTTTTATTTTAGTTGGGCATCTCTGACGTCATGCGGTCACGTGATCGCCTAGCTCATTAACGTTCGACTCATGCTAAAGAAGCCTACTTTGAAAGCCTTTTTTTCTACTCTAAACGTTTTTTGAAAAAAAAAAATTTGTTGGAATTGATAGATATGTTAGTTTACTTTTAAAAATAAATGCTTTTGATCAAATTCAACGATTTTCATATTTCTTTTCACATATCCTTTAACAAATCAGAACATAGGAGATACTTCGTACATATTTGAGGATGTTTTGTACACAGTAATAAACATTGTCATATGTCGTTTCGTAACATAATGATAATTTATTAAAATACAACACATTACCTACTTGAAAGATTGAATTTTTGTCTGCATCGACTTCTTTGGCCAATACTTAGTTTCTGGATACAATTTCAAAATATTATGACCATGAAAATCTCGAGCTTGTCAAAATAAGAGTTGACCACATTTGATCAACATGGACTTGACTGTCACCACACACAAAACAACTATTTTGAAGAAATATCCTTCCGCCTATCAAATCTCTCATTATCTCACAAAATCTGAAAGAAAATTCAATTTCATACATAAAATTCCAAATCTAGACCAAAAAACACAAAAAAAATGGGAAACAAATAGGACTTCTAAATATAGCACGGACTGAATTTTTTAGTGGTCTGAATCCACTAGACTGGAGCGCCACTAACAAAAGTGAAGGGCAGAAACCAAAACGTGATTATTCAATTTTGTTTGAGTTGTTGCTGTTAATTTGTTTCAAAATGTTGAGAACTTTATTCAGCCGTTCGTTTCTAACCGTAAGTTTTTGTAAATTTCATTACATTTATTAAGAATCTAGAAATAAGGGCTGATTGTCGATTGTACTTTTGTTTGTTGTAAGTCAAACTGTTTGAAGGTCTTTGAAAATGGTCAAAGAAATCTTTGATTTAAAACTTTGAAGGATTTTGTTGGAATAGAATCACACAATTCTTTTCTAAGATCTTGGGTAGACTTTGATGAGGATTAACCAAGCAGAGTTGAGTTTGGGAATAAGGGAAAGAATAAAAGCACATGGTAAAAACACATTCTCCCAAACAGAGTTGTCTCTCATTCAAGTCTTTCCTAGACCGAATCATCTAGTCTCTCACTGCCTTCAGCAGAGAGACAGAAGACCAAAGAATGAAAATTTATTGTGAAATAGCGTAACCAATTTGGTTGCGTTAAATTATTTGTCTTCCTTGAGTTTTTTTTATCAAAAAATTTCAATTTTCCTGTATGTTAATAGGTCATCTACATACCACCCCCCTATTTGACAGAATAAACCACTGATTGTTGACTAATCTAAGTTGAAATATCCAAGCGTGGAGCTATTTTTAAGATGGTTCACCTTGCCAAGACTTACTGTCATTGGAAATTTCAGCCAATCAAAAGACTTGTCTCGAAATCAATGATTTAGATCACGTGATTTTAATGTTTATTTGATAAAGATGGCGACTTTGAATGTGTAAAAATAGCCGCCTGATGAACATTTTTCGAATTTGCACACAAGTACATAATGTCAATTTGTTGAAAGGTACATATTATCCCACAATTATCTTTTACTTTACAAAAATTACTGTTCTCAAAGGTCTAAAGGAAGTATTACAAAATTTTGTGTTCTCAACAGGCTTGGTCATCTGTCTCTAAAATACGTAGTATTATTTAGAGTCAACATGTCGGTCTAAGTCTTTCGATATTCAATCACAATAATTCAATATAGCATCATGAAATTTTGAACTAGTCAAAATAAAAGTAGACCACAACATTTTTTCAACACTCTCACTGCACACAAACAAACAAATTTTTTAAAATTAAGATCAACCTTGAACTTGAAATACTCTCATTTCATAATATCTGAAAGAAAGTGCAATTTCAGACATTAAATTCCAAATCTCGACCTAAATATATACATGCTAAAACCCCAAGATAGAGAGTTTTGAAAAATAACACAGACTATATTTGTATACAATCATTAGCTTATAATGTTTTGGTTAGTCCTATATATAATATAACAATACAAAAATTTGGTGGTTTGAATTTCATCTGCAGGGGTTCAAATTAAAACTCGCCCAGTCGCAATTGGCAACCGAAAATTCTACTGAAACTAAAATCCTGGTAAAGGTTGCCCAGCTGGCAACCTTTTTTTGGACTACTTTCGCTTTATATCGGAATTTTATGTTAGCTGTGCAATTATCACAAAACAAAATCTGGGTGTGAGGGATTGACTCTCTTGTCCAGTCTTTTAACTCTCACGTAACTGTTTTTGGAGACGGGAAGAACGCTATTTTTGTTATTTCGTTTCATAAAATATTTCTTCTGTAATTTTCTTATAGCCTGTAAACATCCATTTTCTAAATTCTTGTGGAGATTTTTAGAGGGTTTAATTAAACTGGAAACTGGAACAAAAAGAAAGAATGACTATTTTATTTTACTGGGCACCTAAAAATTTCAATGAGCACAAAAAAATTGTATGTTAGGGGCCCAGTGGGCTCCTGACGTGACTGTCTTAATTTGAATCCCTGGGATGAGATAAACGCGTGTCACTGGCATTTAAAATACAAGTAAAGAATATGTTATTGATTTATGATAAAGAATTTTGATATTGAAAACGGTAGATCTTGTGAAAGAAATAAAGTTGGTACGTCTGGTTTGTGGTAGTTAGGGGCCCAGTATGTTCCTTACCTGGTTTTCTTAATTTCAACCCCTGCTGCTGATAATGCTGTTGACAGCCCTGGTGGTTTACTTTCATTTTGACTAGAATTTTTGTAAAGAAACCAAGTTTTAGTCAGGATTTCATATGACATATTGCAGAGTTTTCAACAAGAATTCTAGCAAAAAAAAGTTATAGAAGGTTGAATTTTGTGATTTAATATGGAAGGAGATGGTAAATTATTCAACTTGAGCGTACAACTTTTGCTCCTGTGAAGAGTAACTCATACATTATACTAAAACACTGCTGTAGAAAGTCAGACCCCTTGCTTCCCCCTTTAAAAACGTCCTATTTCGTCCACCTCAGGACCTTGTAATTCAACTTTTGTTACAACATGTGTCATTTTGTCCAGTTAAATGTCATAAACCAGGAATGATGATGTAAGAATGCAAACCTACCTGTGGATAAGAAAGGCTAACATGTTGTCTTTAGGAGAGGAAATGTCAAAAAGGCATATTAGAAGCATTTGTTTGTCAGTATTTTGTGACATAACAATGATTATTTTAGGGAATGATGCAGGTAATAATATAATTTAACATAGAATCTGATTGTAGATGATTTTCAATAAACAGGAATAGAAAGCCAATTGATTTATATATTTTGCATATTTCTATAGGATACACCCTATCCAACCCAGATATACATTTCTCTGGAATTTAAGCAATGAAAAAAGGAAATATATCATTGAAATAGTGTTATGCTCCTTAAAAACTGTTCCTCTCAACTGTTGTTTAGGGGGAGGGGGCTGTTTTTATTATTATTTTTTTTTTAGAATAAACCCTATCAAACTCAGATGTACATTTCTGTTTAATTTAAGCAATAAAAAAAAGGAAATATATCATTGAAATAGTGTTATACTTTGTAAAAACTGTTTCTCTCAACTGGTGTTGTGTGGGGGGGGGGGGGCAGGTGTCTGTTTTAAGTGTTTTTTCTGTAGAATAAACCCTATCAAACTCAGATGTACATTTCTGTGGAATTTAAGCAATTAAAAAAGGAAATATATCATTGAAATATGGCAGGGAATTTTGTTCAAAACCATAATGATCTGCTGAAATAGCTAAAACCTATGATGAAAAAACATAATGAACGAAATGATCGTTCGCGTGACGGTTACGCAAAGTCTAAATGGGCAGAACGAAAAATTGGTTACGCGAACTTTTGCCGTATAACGATACCAGTAAAAGTGTCTCAAATCAGTTTTCAATCGGTAAAACTCATCGTGAAGGTGGCAGGATGTTAAACTATTTTTCATTTTCAATACGCTACTAATAAAAATTCATTCCACATTTTTTTATGGCGGTAGTATTATCTAACACGGGATCATTGCGTGAACCAATCTTAGGAAGAAAAATTTATTATCCTCATTCCCTGGCCAATGTTAGGCCATGCATATGATTAATATTGTTTCTTTGCTATTGTAATAGGGCCTCTGTAATGTAACTTTCATCTCTATTTGATCGGTTTATATAGATTTAATTGATTTTATTGTTTCAATGACGTTTTGGTTTTACTCTCACTTATTAAATTCTACAAACAAAAGCTACTAAATAAGTGTTACCTGTCAATAAAATATTATTAATAAAAAAAAAAGTTACATATCAGCTAGTTGTGATTTTCCGGCGTAACTAAACATTTATTAACCATTAGCCTAGATTCGATCTTGTACTGTTGCCAGGGAATCGGCCAGTTCAGTCACCTGTTAGAAAATGGCACTGCCAAATCGTAAACCAGAAAGCATCACTGTTAAGACCTTCAATAAATGGTCATTCAATAAAGATTTTAAAATTGTTGAAATCGGCGATGATGGAAATATTGAAAAACTGGAATGTAAAGATTGTTCGACACACCTGTCAGATATCAAAAAGGAAGCCAACAGACGTGGGATCAAGGGGGCAGTCATGTCCAGAATACAGAATTATGCCGATGGTGTAAGTTGTGTTCACAAAGGAAATATCTTGCGCCATATCAAATCAGACACTACGAATATCAACAACTACCTAGTTTGCGATATCAGCAATTGCTGTAAGCGAACGTTAACTCGCCA
Source organism: Nipponacmea schrenckii (assembly GCA_030562195.1). Lineage (NCBI taxonomy): Eukaryota > Metazoa > Mollusca > Gastropoda > Lottiidae > Nipponacmea > Nipponacmea schrenckii. Next base: position 20,485,450 of record CM060203.1, read on the forward strand.
TTTACCTACCTACCATACACCACTAAACGACGTTACCGTTTCACGTAACCGATCGGTTTCGCGAACGTTTGAGTTACTATCGGTTACGTGATGAAAATTACCGTCAACGATTTTTCGTTTACGCTGGGGAAGCAAATTTCGAGGCCTGATATTCAAATGTTAAACACCCTAAAACCTCTATTGATTTAAAAGTAGCCTGATCACAAATGGTTTAGAAATAGCAACAATGTAAAATTGTAAAAGCTTCTTCTACATAGCAATAGTGTAAAAGCATTAGTCGCAGAGCATTAATTCTAATATTCAAACTAGAATCGCTTACAATTATGAACGTATTTCGAGAGCCTTAAAATATTATGTAGGCTAAATTTGCAATTACCTACATCTAGACAATATATTGAATATCATTTGACCTAGTTTTCAAAGTCATAAAATAATTAGGTCACACCTTCCGTAACGGTTAATGATGGCGAAAATATGAAAATTATCAATTTTTGCTGTATTTAAGTACACTTATCTCTATGAATTTTTTAAGTAAGCCAAATTAAAAAATATCTACTCGTAGACAATATATTGAATATTATTTGACCTAATTTTTAAGGTCATAGATTAAGTGGGTCACACCTTCCGTACCCGTTAAAGTGACCTAATTTTGAAAAAATCGAAATTTAAATAATTCGAAAGAAAATACGAAATTTGAAAATCGGTCTCCAAGAAAAGGTAGATAATGATCCATTGTATCTATGTGCTAAATTTCATCAAAATCGGTCTATCAGTAGTGTCTGAATTTCGGATTTAAGAATTGTAACGAAAATTCAAAATGGCGGCCGATATGGCAGCTTGACCTAATTATTTAGGTCAAATCAATTACTATTGACAAGTTATTTATAAAACAGTTTTCACTTTTCACCTAGCAGTTATAGACCGGAAGTTACGTAATTACGTCATTTGAGGCTAAACCGGAAGTGGAATTTTCTTTTTCACATTTTTTCAAAAATTATAAACATATCGCCTATCAACTGGTAAAGTTTCAAAATTTTACCATTTATATTAAAGGAGAAATCACGGTCTGAAATTTTGCCGATGACCCTTGAATATTGAATTGCAAATCGTGGGTAAAATATTTAACCTAATTGCATAAAACCTATAATTGTTAGTTGACAAATACATTGAAGTTTTCAAATCTGAAAATCCGGTCAAAAATCGAACTGAAAAAAAACTTGCTAAAGCAAAAAAACCTGAACTTCCGGTTCTCACTTCCTGTCAGAGATAGAACTTCCGGTTTTGTTTTATTTGATAATAGAAATCATTCTAAGATCAACTGTAGATTTAGAATTTCTGCACCTTTTACCAGTTTGTCTGCAAACTCATCCAAGAATTACAAAAAAAAAAAAAATAAAATAAAATAATCCGAACGATTACAATACGTTTTCGCCAAAGTCGAAATACGTAATTAGATGATGGGCGGGGCTTTAAAACCTGTCACTCAATACACTTAAAAAGGCCCAAATAATTTCTCCCATGGAAAGATAGCTCTTAATTGATAAAGTTAGAATTGATGAATTGATTTTGATGAAACTTAGTGTGAGCATTGGAATTGATAAGAAAGCGGTCAAGTTTGAATTTGATGATTTTTCGATGAACATTTCTTGAGTTATTGCCCTTGATTTAGTAAAATTGCATCAAAATTTTAATCTGGGTCCAATAGGGGCTACAATATTAAATGGATTTTGATGAAACCTAGTATGAGCACTGGAATTGATAAGGCGGTGGTCAGGTTATTACTCTTGACTCAGTAAAATTGTCTAAAAATTTTATTGTGGGTGCACTAGAAGATCCAATTTTTAAACGCCCACATGAATATGTGGATGTATATTGTCTTCGGTCTGTTGGTCCGTCAAGATTTGTTGTAGACAAAATGGAAGCTACAATTTTATATGAATTTTAATGAAACTTGGTTTACGGTCAAGTTTGAATTTGACAATTTTTTCAAGGAAAGGTTTTTGAGTTATTGCCCCTGTCTCAATATTTGTTGTAGACACAATAGAAGCTAAAATTTTTCGATGGATTTGAATTGAAACTTGGTGTGAGCATTGGAATTGATAAGACGGCGGTCAAGTTTAAAAAATGACAATTTTTCGACAAACAGTTTTTTATACGCTCACATGGAAATGCGGACGTATATTGCTGTCGCCCCTGTCGGTCCATCCACATTTGTTGTATCCACAATACAGGCTACAGTTTTTATCCGATCTTAATGAAACTTGGTATACATGTATATAGTGATGATATCTCGGTCCAGTTCGAAAATGGAAATTATCGCATGAACGGTTTTTGAGTTATTGCCCTTGACTTAGTCAAATTTGGGTTGTATCCACAATAGAAGCTACAGTTTTTATCCGATCTTAATGAAACTTGGTATACATGTATATATTGATGATATCTCAGTCAAGTTTGAAAATGGAAATTATCGCATGAGCGGTTTTTGAGTTATTGCCCTTGACTTAGTAAAAACGCCTCAAATTTGGGTTGTATCCACAATAGAGGCTACAGTTTTTATACGCCCACATTATAATGTGGTCGTATATTGTCGTCACCCCTGTCCGTCCGTCCATCCTCAATCGCTTGTGAACGCGATAGAGACTACAGTTTTTATCGGATTTGAATGAAACATGCTGTGATCATTTATATTGATGAGATCTCGGACAAGTTCAAAATTGGCGATTTTTCGATGAAAGGTTTTTGAGTTATTGCACTTGACTTAGTCAAAACGCGTCAAAATTGGCTTGTGAACGCGATAGAGACTACAGTTTTTATCGGATTTGAATGAAACTTGCTGTGATCATTTATATTGATGAGATCTCAGACAAGTTCGAAATTGGCGATTTATTGACGAACAGTTTTTGAGCTATTGCACTTGACTTAGTCAAAACGCGTCAAAATTGGCTTGTGAACGCGATAGAGACTACAGTTTTCATTGGATTTGAATGAAACTTGCTGTGATCATTTATATTGATGAGATCTCAGACAAATTTGAAATTGGCGATTTTTCGATAAACAGTTTTTGAGTTATCGCCCTTGACTTAGTCAAAACTCGTTAAAATTGGCTTGTAAACCCTATAGAGACTACATTTTCATTGGATTTGAATGAAATTTTGTATCATCATTTATATTGATGAGATTTTAAAGAGGTTTGATAGTGATGATTTTTTGGGTAACGCTTTTTGAGTTATTGCCCTTGACTTAATCAAAATGCGTCAAAACAGACTTGTGAACACCACAGAGACAACAGTTTTCATCTGATTTGAATGAAATTTGGTGTGGCATTGAAGTTGATGAGATCTTGGTCAAGTAGGAATTTTACGATTTTTTGATAAATTGTTTTTGAGTTATTGCACTTGACTTAGTCAAAACACTGCGAAAGTTGCTTGTGATTGCAATACACAAAATAGTTTTCATCTGATTTGAATGAAATTTGATGTGATTATTTTTATTGGTGAGATCTTGAACAAGTTCAATATTTACTATTTTTTGATGAACTATATTTGAGTTATTGCCCTTGACTTAGTCCAAACTCATGAAAATTAGCTAGTAAATACAAAAGAGACTAGGTTTCATCAGATTTGATCAAATTTGTTGTGAACATTAATATTGATGAGAACTTGGATTAGACCTAAATAATGTTGGAATTTCTGTCTGTGTTAAAACAGAAAATATATTTTAAAGTGGGCGTATCTTGCCAGGCAACCGCTTGTTATCTGATCTTAATGAAACTTGGTATACATGTATATATTAGGGATATCTCAGTCAATTGCGTCAAAATTCTATTGTGGTTGCAATAAGAAGCTTTAATTTTCAAAGGATTTTTATAAAACTTGGTGTAAGCATCAGAATTGATAAGACATTAGTAAAGTTTGAATTTCTGACTTTTTTTAACGAATGGTTTTTGGGTTATTGCCCTTGACTTGATAAAATAGCGTCAAAAATTGTTTGGGGGGTGTAAAAGAAGCTACAATTTTTTAATTGATTTGATGAAAATTGGTGTGAATATTGAAATAGGTAAGATGGTGGTCAAGTTTGATTTTGACGATTTTCCAGGAACAGGTTGTGAGTTTTTGGGCTTATGTTACCTTGCCTGGAAAGCTATCATTTAACTAGATTTAGAATTTGATGTCTGAAATTCTTTTTTTGTTCAGAATTTCGGTGATAATAAGAAATTTTATTGGCAGAAGGTTATTTCTAAAAGTGGTTTTGTGTGCAGCAGGGCTAATATTATTTTTTATCCAGCCGGACATTTTTTTAACGATGTTTTGTTGATGTCAAAACTACTACACTAAGTACTATTCAACTAGTATCCAACTGTAAAATGTATTTCAATGCATGAATGTTTAGTTATATTCATCATAATTGGGACTTTAAGTTTCTGAACATACTGTCATACATCAATCGCAAAAACAAAACAATCCGATAATCAAATATTTACTGTTAATTTTAATATTTTTTACGAAGTTACAAATGCTGATTTTTAGTTTACTTTCACCGACGTTGTGTACTTCCGGTTGAACATGAGAAAAACGAAGGGTTTTGAATGACACCAATACTTAAAAAAATGACGGTAAATTTTCTCGCGGTCTTTCCGATTTGTCTATAAATAGTAGCTGTTTCATATCCTACTTGTAAGAACGATAAAACTTATATAACTACGCACATTTTTTGAAAGGAATAGTAAAATTTCAATAGAAAATAACCTGCCAATGACATTTAATTGAACTTTCTGTCAACTTTATAATTGTTAAAAAGAAGAATTCTCAATGACCGGCAAACTATCATCGTCAAAATTCTATGTGAGGGCGGACATTTTCTTCGTCATGTTTACGTTTGTACTGATGAAATCGGAAGACAATTATCGTAAAATAGACTTGATATACAATTATATCAATGAATAATGACCGATTAAAATTTGACGGCATAACTATAGGATTAAACACATAACGGATTATCGTGTCAACTGTTTGTTAAAAGTAAGTAGTTTCAGATAGTAAATCTCTTTGAACTGGAACACTGGAAGCGTTTCCGGGAGCCGATTAATAATTGTCAATAAATTCATTGTTAATTAACCATCTCTTACCGTTAATATCTTAATTAACTAAATTAATTGACCGGTAGTGTTAGGGTGAGATGAGAATAATATTCTCAAGAAAGCACTGGCCTAGGTCATGAAGTAAGAAACAACATTATAGGATGAGATAGTTAGTGTAAACAATAGTTAAAAATGGTTAAGGTTATAATCATGAAAAGTATGGAAGTCTTGATCTCTCAACCGTTCTGAAATCCAAATCTAAAAAATGACCTGCCGGTCATGTCCGGCATATAGTGCGCAAATGTCAACAGCTCTGGTGTGCAGTGACAGTCAAGTAGATGTTGATAAAATATAGTGGTCTACTTTCATTGTCAAACTCAAAATTTTCATGGTGGTGATTAATTGAATTTGTGTCCAGAAACTAAGTTTTGGCCAGGCTTTCATTTGACATATTGGAAAGTTTTCAACAAGATTTCTTGAAAAGTATTAGATAGTTTTGTGGTTTAACATGGAAACAGATAGTAAATAAATTACTTGCCTCTGCCAACAAAATTTCTCATGATCTCAGCAATGCTGAAACAAAATGCATTTTCAGACATCAAATTCCAAATCTAGTCCAAAAATTAGTCAAAAATGGGCATGCAAAAACCTTAAAGTTTGCATTATATTCATTTATTCATATATTAGTAAGCTTGATTTAATTCAATACTAGAACCCAACTTTAAATCAGTTTTGGCTTTTAAAATTAAGGGGGTTGACAACCTTATCGTTCGAGGTGTATTTCAATCAAGAAACGTATTAATTTTATATCCATTCTATTTGGCATTAAGGGGGTTGACAACCTTATCGTTCGAAGTGTATTTCAATCAAGAAACGTATTAAGTTTATATCCATTCTATTTGGCATTAAAAGAAACACATCTAGTAAAAATTTTAGCTCAATCGCTTCAGTAGTTCGTCTGATATCCGTCCATGAAGATAATCTATTTATAGAACAAAACGGGGTATTCCTCTATGTAGACGTACAAATTACGTTGTCAGTTGACATTTGTGATTACAACGTCATCGGCCTAAATAAACATTCTCTACGTTTGCCGGGTCAGTTATTGTTAATATCGGCCCGCGAAGTAAGAGTTTGTGGTATCGGGGAATCCAGAAGTCACGTGATGTCCCATTAATCATTACATCACATGGTAAACAAAGAAAATTTTATGATTGGTGGGTGGAAGGGTTTTGACATGTGCTAATCCATTGTTTTAGCACTCCAATTATGTGGATATCGGTGCATATCGATGCCTAAAAGGTGCTTAAAGATTTCTACAGCATGAAAGACAAATCTTTTAACAACATGAGCGTTAATTACGTAAGGTTTACATGTGTTTGAAAAATATTGAAAAAAAAATGCCATTTTTCCAAAAGCATATCTCGCTTACAATTTATCCGATTTTTACAAACTTTGGCTTCAGCTAAAGCTTACGATGTCCTCTATAACTTTACGTTGGCTTTTTTTATAAAATGAATAGTTTTTTTATACGCCCACATGGAAATGTGGACGTATATTGCCGTCGCCCCTGTCGTCGGTCCGTCCACATTTGTTGTATCCACGATAGAGGCTACATTTTTTATCTGATCTTGATGAAACTTGGTATACATGGTATATATTGATGATATCTCGGTCAAGTTCAAAATGGAAATTATCGAATGAACGGATTTGAGTTATTGCCCTTTGACTAAGTAAAAACGCGTCAAATTTGGGTTGTATCCATGATAGAGGTCTACAGTTTTTATCCGATCTTAATGAAACTTGGTATACATGTATATTATTGATCAGATCTCAGTCAAGTTCGAAAATGGAAATGTAGAATGAACGGATTTTGAGTTATTGCCTTGACTTAGTAAAAACGCGTCAAAATTTGGGTGTATCCACGATAGAGGCTAATGTTTTTATCCAATCTTAATGAAACTTAGTATGCATGTATGGAAATTATCGAATGAACAGATTTTTATATGCCCACATGAATATGTGGACGTATATATTCGTTGCCCCTGTCCGTCGGTCTGCCTATCTGTCGGTCCGTCAACATTTGTGGTAGACCATATAGAAGCTACAATTTTCTATGGATTTTAATGAAACTTGGTATGAGCATTGGTATTGATAAGACGGCAGTCAAGTTCGATTTGGACGATTTTTCGATAAACAGTTTTTGAGTTATTGCCCCTGCCTCTATATTTGTTGTAGACACAATAGAAGCTATGGTACAATTTTCAATAGATTTTAATGAAACTTGGTGTGAGCATTGGAATTGATAAAACAGTGGTCAACCTCGAATTTGAAGATTTTTTGATTAACTGTTTTTGAGTTATTGCCCTTGACTTATTTACATCACGTCAAAATTTATTGTTGATGCAATAGAAGCTACAATTTTCAATGCATTTGAATGAAACTTGGTATGAGCATTGGAATTGATAAGATGGCATTTGAAGATTTTCGATGAACAGTTTATTAGTTATTGCCCTTGACTTAGCAAGATTGCGTCAAAATTTTATTGTGGGTTCAATAGAAGCTATAATTTTCAATGGGTTTTGATGAAACTTGGTGTGAGCATTGGAATTGATAAGACAACAGTCTAGTTTGACTTTGGAAATTTTTTTGATGAACAGTTATTGCCATTGATGTAGTGAAATCTTATCAAAATTTTAGTTTCGATGCAAGAAATCCTCCAATTTTCAGAGGATTTTCATGAAACTTGGTGGGGGCATTGGAATTGATTAGACCTCAGTCAAGTTTGAATTTGACAGTTTTTCAATGAACCGTTTTTGAGTTTTTGCCCTTGACTTCAATATCCATTTAGTGAATGTTTTTGAGTCATTGCTCAATTTATTTTTCAAATTCAATGCTGCCAGTGGGCGTATGTTACCTTGCCTGGCAAGCTATCTTTTGTACATAGGTTTAGGGTTGTCAACCCCCTTAAAAGAAACTCAGTAAAAATTTTAGCTCAATAGCTTCAGTAGTTCGTCTGATATCCGTCCATGAAGATAATCTATTTATAGAACAAAACGGGGTATTCCTCTATGTAGACGTACAAATTACGTTGTCAGTTGACATTTGTGATTACAACGTCATCGGCTAAATAAACATTCTCTACGTTTGCCGGTCAGTTATTGTTAATATCGGCACGCGAAGTAAGAGTTTGTGTATCGGGGGAATCCAGAAGTCACGTGATGTCCCATAAATCATTACGTCACATGTAAACAGAGAAAATTTTATGATTGGTGGGTGGAAGGGTTTTGACATGTGCTAATCCATTGTTTTAGCACTCCAATTATGTGGATATCGGTGCATATCGAAGCCTAAAAGGTGCTTAAAGATTTCTACAGCATGAAAGACAATCTTTTAACAACATGATCGTTAATTACGTAAGGTTTACATGTGTTTGCAAAATGTTGAAAAAAAACTTCCAAAAGCATATCTCGCTTACAATTTATCTGATTTTTTGTCCTCTATAACTTTACGTTGGCTTTTTTTTAAAAAATGAATAGTTTTTTAAAAATTCAATTTTTCGTAAATGCACTCGCAAAATTTTGATTTCTATCAATATCTTCAAAACAAAACAAAATTTTCCAAAAAGCCAACGTAATTTTGTAGAGATACATGTAGGCTTGCGTTGTGCAAAATTTCGACCTTCTATATTAAATAGTCTAGTAGATATGCTAATTTAAAGGGAATAATTGTCGTTTTTTTCGTTCATCTTTCATACCCTATTTCTTAAAGTTGAACTGTCATAAAGAAATAAATTTTATATTTTTGGATAGCTGAAAGTACCCTCTTTCCATTGATATTTAAATATTTCAGATAGGTGGAAAAGAAGTGGTTGAAATCGTCTATTTTTTGTACATAGGTTTAGGGTTGTCAACCCCCTTAAGAGTTGAATTTTTTTATGTTTAAACTTTTAGATACGTTCAGAGAAATATTTTTGTAGATTTTGATTTCATAAAAAATTTTCATAAATTGATGACCTACAAAGTTGACTTGGCCAATATTGTAGACAAGGTAACTTCAGTTCTCCAACAAAATTTTGTTGACAAGTTAACATGTAGATGAATTCACTGGTAATCAATTAAGTAAACAAGATAGTTAACTGGGCATTATTGCTGTTTCACCCTCTTAAAGTTGGGTCTCCTCATTAATTAGAGCCTAAGTAACCTTACTAATTGATAAATTGGGGTTTCTAATGAATAATCCATGTATTCTCAAGTTCAAAAGACCTATGCAGGGTTAAAATTGTGGATATTAAAGTACATTAAAGGGATAATAGGCGTTAGAACGAACATAAAAATTTAAGTTCACTCAAATTTGGACAATAACAGTATATATCCATCAGTGGACTTACCTATACATCGAAATCCCTCATAAATCCGATAAATCCCCAAAATAAAGTAGTTAATCATAAAACGCTTGAGCCATCCATCAAGCGATTTTCAAATCGTGTAAATATAAAGGGAAGTAACTCTAACATGCGGGTTTTCACGCGTCCTTGACCCCTACTGTTGAATTCCACAATGATGTTTTAGCGTTGATTTACCAGACGCTTTTATTCTCTAACTGAATGGAATCGTCGCTGGCTCACTTTTTTTTAAAATTCCGAATATATTTTTATTGTGGCTTTTTAAAATTTGGTAAAGTGTGGCATGCATACTAATTGAACTAATAGTCAATATTAAACACAAATATAAGCCGTAGGAGGAGTGTATTCTAACGCCTATCATCCCTTTAATTAGAGCCAAAGTAAGCTTACTAATTGATAAATTGGGGTAACTAATGAATAATCCATGTATTCTCAAGTTCAAAAGACCTATGTGGACGTAGAAATGCTTGTGGAATCCATTTGACTCTGATCTGCTTTGAAACGCTAAAATTAAACTCCATGTTTGTTCACGTGACCAAATGACGTCATATAAATGAAGGTGTATAAGAATTGATTTTGTATTTTATTATTAGTGAGTTAAAACTTATTTAAATTAATTACGTATTTCGACCTTCGTATTGTAATCGTTCGCATTAGTTTATTTTATTTTTTTTTTGTTGTTGTTGCGATTCTCGGATGAGTTTGCAGACAAACTGGTAAAAGGTAGAGAAATTCTAAATCTACAGTTGCTCTAAGAATGATTTCTATTTTCAAATTAAACAAAACCGGAAGTTCTATCTCTGACCGGAAGTGAGAACCGGAAGTTAAAGGTTTTTTTGCTTTAGCAAGTTTATTTTCAGTTCGATTTCGACCGGATTTTCAGATTTGAAAACTTCAATGTATTTGTCAACTAACAATTATAGGTTTTATGCAGTTCGGTTAAATCTTTTACCCACGATTTGCAATTCAATATTCAAGGGTCATCGGCAAAAATTTCAGACCCTGATTTCTCGTTTAATATAAATGGTAAAATTTTGAAACTTTACCAGTTGATAGGCGATATGATTATGATTTTTGAATAATTTTGAGAAAAAAAAATTCCACTCTCAGTTTAGCCTCAAATGACGTAATTACGTAACGTCCGGTCTATAACAGCTAGGTGAAAAGTGAAAACTGTATTATAAATAACTTGTCAATAGTAATCGATTTGACCTAAATAATTAGGTCAAGCTGCTATATCGGCCGCCGTTTTGAATTTTCTTTACAATTCTTAAATCCGTAATTCAGACACTATTGATAGACCGATTTCAATTAAATTTAGCACATAGATACATTGGATCATTATCTCCCTTTTCCTGGAGACCGATTTTTAAATTTCGTATTATCACTTTAACGGCTACGGAAGTTGTGACCCACTTAGTCTATGACGTTGAAAATTAAGTCGAATAATATTCAATATATTGTCTACGAGTAGATATTTTTATACGCCCACATGAAAATGTGGACGTATATTGCCATCACCTCTGTCTGTCCGTCGGTCCGTCTGTCGGTCCGTCCGTCGGTCCGTCCGTCGGTCCATCCATCGGTCCGTCCGTCGGTCTGTCCATCCCTCCGTCAACAATAACTTGTGTACGCGATACAGGCCAGAGGGATTTTGAATGAAATTTGGTATGTGCATTCATCTTGTTAATATCTCGGACAAATTCGAAAATGGCACGATTCCAGATGTCGGTTTATGAGTTATTGCACTTGATTAAATGAAAAAACGTTAAAATTTACTTGTATACGCAATAGAAGCTATAGTTTTTATCCGATTTGAATGAAACTTGGTATGTGTATTCATTTTGATAATATCTCGGACAAGTTCGAAAATGGCACGATGCCAGAGGTCAGTTTATGAGTTATGGCCCTTGATTAGATGGAAAAACGTTAATATTTACTAGTGTACGCAATAGAAGCTGTAGTTTTCATCCGATTTGAATGAAACTTGGTATGTGTATTCATCTTGATAATATCTCGGACAAGTTCGAAAATGGCACAATTCCAGATGTCGGTTTATGAGTTATGGCCCTTGATTAAATGAAAAAAAAATTTATGTACACAATAGATTCTTTTGTTTTCATCCGATTTGAATGAAACTTGGTATGTGTATTCATCTTGATAATATCTCAGACAAGTTCGAAAATGGCACGATTCCAGATGTCGGTTTATGAGTTATGGCCCTTGATTAAATGAAAAAACATAAAAAATGTACTTGTGTATGCAATAGAAGCTATAGTTTTCATCCGATATTTAATGAAACTTGGTATGTGTATTCATCTTGATAATATTCCTTTGGGCCAGATGTCGGTTTATGAGTTATGGCCCCTTTATTAAATGAAAAAACATTTAAAAATGTTTCTTGTTTTACGCAATAGAAGCTGTAGTTTTCATCCGATTTGAATGAAACTTGGTATGTGTATTCATCTTGATAAATTAAATTTTTGGCCAGATGTCGGTTTATGAGTTATTGCCCTTGATTAAATAAAGAAAATGTTAAAATTTCTTTTGCGAATGAAGCGTATTTTTTTTCCTTTTGAAATTGGTATGTGTATTTTTTTAATTTCTGACTTAAAAAATTCATTAGAGGGATAAGTTGTTAATAAAAAAACTTTATAATATTTTTGTTTGCGCCATCTTTAACCTTGCCTGGAAGCTATCTTTAATTTGCTTTTAAAAATTTGGGAAAACTACAGCAAATTTATAATTTTTAATATATTTGTCTTTTGACAGAAGGTATTGCCAAATTTAGGCATAAATTTTTTTTAAAGGCTTTTTTGGAAAAAAATACGTTCATAATTGTAAGCAATTCTAGTTAAATTTGTGTCCAGAAATTAAGTTTTGGCCAGGCTTTCATTTGACATATTGGAAAGTTTGCAACAAGATTTCTTGAAAAGTATTAGATAGTTTTGTGGTTTAACATGGAAACAGATGGTAAATAAATTACTTGCCTTCTGCCAACAAAATTTCTCATTATCTCAGCAATGCTGAAAAAAAATGCATTTTCAGACATCAAATTCCAAATCTAGTCCAAAAATTTGTCAAAAATGGGCATGCAAAAACCCCAAAAGAGAATATATATATAAATTAATGAAAACAAAGGGAGCCCATGTTTAAAGTTTGCATTATATTCATTTATTCATATATTAGTAATCTTGATTTAACTCAATACTAGAACCCAACTTTAAATCAGTTCAAGTTTTGGCTTTTAAAAATTAAGAGTTGAATTTTTTTATGTTTACACTTTAAGGGGGTTGACAACCCTAAACCTATGTACAAAAAATAGACGATTTCAACCACTTCTTTTCCACCTATCTGAAATATTTAAATATCAATGGAAAGAGGGGACTTTCAGCTATCCAAAAATATAAAATTTATTTCTTTATGACATTTCAACTTTAAGAAATCGGGTATGAAAGATGAACGAAAAAAACGTCAATTATTCCCTTAAAATTAGCATATCTACTAGGCTATTTAATATAGAAGGTTGAAATTTTGCACAACGCAAGTCTACATGTATCTCTACAAAATTACGTTGGCTTTTTGGAAAATTTTGTTTTGTTTTGAAGATATTGATAGAAATCAAAATTTTGCGAGTACATTTACGAAAAATTGAATTTTTAAAAAACTATTCATTTTATAAAAAAAAGCCAACGTAAAGTTATAGAGGACATCGTAAGCTTTAGTTGAAGCCAAAGTTTGTAAAAATCGGATAAATTGTAAGCGAGATATGCTTTTGGAAAAATGGCATTTTTTTTCAACATTTTGCAAACACATGTAAACCTTACGAAATAAACGATCATGTTGTTAAAAGATTGTCTTTCATGCTGTAGAAATCTTTAAGCACCTTTTAGGCATCGATATGCACCGATATCCACATAATTGGAGTGCTAAAAAAATGGATTAGCACATGTCAAAACCCTTCCACCCACCAATCATAAAATTTTATTTGTTTACATGTGACGTAATGATTTATGGGACATCACGTGACTTCTGGATTCCCCCGATACACAAACTCTTACTTCGCGGGCCGATATTAACAATAACTGACCAGCAAACGTAGAGAATGTTTATTTAGCCGATGACGTTGTAATCACAAATGTCAACTGACAACGTAATTTGTACGTCTGCATAGAGGAATACCCCGTTTTGTTCTATAAATAGATTAACTTCACGGACAGATATCAGACGAACTACTGAAGCGATTGAGCTAAAATTTTTACTAGATGAGTTTCTTTTAATGCCAAATAGAATGGATATAAAATTAATACGTTTCTTGATTGAAATACACTTCGAACGATAAGGTTGTCAACCCCCTTAAGAAACATATTTTTGTAGATTTTGATTTCATAAAGTTTTCATAAATTGATGACCTACAAAAACTAATTGCCCCTTTATTCAGAACTCTTTTATAAAGAAGGTATATTTAGTTCTTGTATTGTTTTTGTTGACGAGTTGACTTGGCCAATATTGTAGACAAGGTAACTTCAGTTCTCCAACAAAATTTTGTTGACAAGTTGACATGTAGTTGAATTCACTGGTAATCAATTAATCAATTGTAGCTTTTCCTTCAAGTTTATGAGCATTGGAATTTCTAAGTTGGCAGTCAAGTTTGGATTTTTTTGATGAAGTTTTTTGTAGTTATTACCCTTGACTTAGTAAAATTGCGTCAAGATTTTATTGTGGGTGCAATAGAAGCAAAAATTTTCAATGGATTTTGATGAAACTTGGTATGAGTATTGAAATTGATAAGATGGTGGTCAAGTTCATATTTGTTAGCATCAGAATAGATAAGACAGCAGTCAAGTTCGAATTTGAAGATTTTTCCGATGACTGGTTTGCGAGTTATTGCCCTTGACTTAGTAAAACTGCGCCAAAATTTGATTGTGGGTACAATAAAAGCTACAATTTTCAATGTATTTTGATGAAACTTGGTGTGAGCATTCAAATTGATAAGTATAGATCATTGGTATTTACAGTTTTTGAGTTATTGCCCTTGACTTAGTAAACTCACATCAAAAATTTGGAATGGATTTTGGTATGAGTATTGGAATTGATAAGATGGCTGTCAACTTCGTTTATGACTATTTCAATGTCAAGTTCAAATTTGAGGATTTTTTTGATGAACAGTTTTGATTTATTTCCCTTGATTTAGTAAAAAATTTTGTGGTTGCAATAGAAGCTACCATTTAAAATGGATTTTAATGAAACCTGATGTGAATATTGGAATTGATAAGACAGGGGTCAACTTCGATTTTGACTATTTCAATGAATGGTTTTTGTGTTTTCGTCCTTAACTTTGTAAAATCATGTCAAATTTTTATTGTGGGTGCTATAGAAACAACAATTTTCAATGGATTTTGATAAAACTTGGTTTGAGCACTGAAATTTCAAGTTCAAAATTGACGATTTTTCAATGAACAGTTTTTGAGTTATTGCCCCTGACTTAGTCAAATCATGTCAAGATTTTTATCGTGAATGTAATAGAAGCCTCAATTTTTATGATTTCATTGAAACTTTATGTGAGCATTTGAATTTATAAGACAGCAGTCAAGTTTGAATTTTCAATTAACACTTTTTGTGAGTTATTGCCCTTGTAAAATCGCTTCAAAATGGTGTAGTGGCAACTTTCAATGGATTATGGTGAAACCTGGTGCAAGCATTGGCATTTAGAAAATTTTCAATGAATGTTTTTGAGTTATTGCGCAATTTATTATTCAAAATCAATGCTGCCAGTGGGCGTATGTTACCTTGCCTGGCAAGCTATTTGAATGAAACTTGGTGTGATTATTTGAATTGATAAGACGCCGGTCAAGTTCAAACTTGTCAATTTTGATGAACGGTCTTTTTTTATTGCCCTGTAATTTTATTGTGGATGCAATAGAAGCTACAATTATCAATGGATTTGGATGAAACTTGTTGTGGGCTTTGGAATTAATAAGACAGCGGTCAAGTTCAAATTTGACGACTTAGATGAAGAGTTTGATTGTGTATATAGATAAATTTTGGTTCATTTCTACAAACACTAATGGAGTTTCAACCTGTGTTAAAACAGAAATATACTTTAAAGTGGGCATATCTTGCTAGGCAACCACTTGTTATTAATAAATGTACATGGTTTAAACTTAGAACCTTCTTTCTTTTATTTCAGTATGAAATGAAGATACAACTTGTGTTTACAGGAAGACATGCAGTCTTTAGATGTGTAGATTTTCACAATGGAAGAGGAATAATTCCAAACTCAAGTTCCTTACAAGTTAAAGCATATTGTATTGAAAAAGTTCAGTACCTATTACCAAGGTTAACCAATCCTGTATGGAAAGGAAATTGTCTTAGGGACTTTCATACATGTCGGTCATTATGTTCTTCAGATTCTGAGGAAAACAACAACAAAACAAGTAAAGAACCAGATAACATTTCTACAGATTCTGATGGAAACAACAAAACAAGTAAAGAACCAGATAACATTTCTACAGATTCTGATGGAAACAACAAAACAAGTAAAGAACCAGATAACATTTCTACAGTTTCTGATGGAAACAACAAAACAAGTAAACCAGATAAGAGTTCTACAGTTTCTCAGAAAAGAAAAAGTACTAAGAATTTTATGTGTGACATCTGTAGTAAATCATTTGCTTCAAATAGTTCCCTAACAGTTCATCAAAGAATTCATACTGGAGAGAAACCCTATACATGTGATGTTTGTAATAAGTCATTCAGTGATAAAAGTGCTTTAACTAGTCATCTGAGAACACATACTGGAGAGAAACCCTATACATGTGATATTTGTAATAAGTCATTCAATCAATCAAATAATTTAACAGTTCATATGAGAACACATACTGGAGAGAAACCCTATACATGTGATATTTGTAATAACTCATTTGCAAGAAAATATACTTTAACAATGCATCTGAGAACACATACTGGAGAGAAACCTTATACGTGTGATATTTGTAATACGTCATTTCGTCATAAAAGTGCTTTAACAGTACATATGAGAACACATACTGGAGAGAAACCCTATACATGTGATATTTGTTTAAAGTCATTCAGACAATTAAGTCATTTAACAGTTCATCTGAGAACACATACTGGAGAGAAACCCTATACATGTGATGTTTGTAATAGGTCATTCAGACAATTAAGTCATTTAAACTCACATAAAAAGACTCACAAGGACTGATTTTTTCAGTTAGATATTTTGAACTATGTTTTTTGGCTGCTACTAGTAGTATTTCAACTGTATTTCAATGTGTGGTTATAGAATTAAGAAAACTTATCTTAGTTGCTCTTAAATTGCAGTACCTGAAGTAAAAATTCTAGTGCACTGGTCTTAATGATATAGTATTTTTTTACAAGATAAATGAAATTATGAAATCAGTTGATTAAATACAAATATGAATTATTAAAATCTTATTTTAATACGATCGATTATGTTGTAGATTATATTTATATTACAACCCCTGTTATATTTATAAAGTTTGTTATTATTGGTATTTGTAGATTATATTCATATTACAACCCCTGTTATAATTGTAAAGTTTGTTATTATTTGTATTTGTAGATTATATTAATATTACAACCCATGTTAAATTTATAAAGTTTGTTATTATTTGTAGTTGTAGATTATATTCATATTACAACCCCTGTTATATTTATAAAGTTTGTTATTATTGGTAGTTGTAGATTATATTAATATTACGACCCCTCTTATATTAATAAAGTTTGTTTAGATTCACATAATAAATTGGAGAGTTTTCTAAAGGAAGTCAAGACCACAGTAATCGTATTGTTCCATAACATTTAGCACAAGACGGCAACAAATATATTATTCAAACTGCACAAACAAATAAAAGTTTAAATAGAAATATATAAACTATGCTTAACATCAACTCGGGTAAGATACAAATATACTGTCAACTCATATTTCTTGATTTCAGATGACAACTTAATTTCAGCAATAAGCCACATTGCGACAGGTGCTGGAGTATGCCACCTATCAATGCCCCACAACCTGGCAGGAAAATTAGAATCAAACAGCTTTAGAACAATAACAAAAGCAACACCTTTTGGTGACAATTCATTTCGACTAAATGAAAATTCAAGAGTAAGTGGGATTCATCAAGATTCTATTATTTTCTAAACAAGTTAAAAGTCTTAAACTTCATTATCTATCATTTTTTAAAATGAAAATAAAATTTCTGTCATTGGCTGTTCATTTACTCTTGAAAACCATAGACTGTAGATTTACACTTTTAACCTATTGTGAAATCAATTTTTGCATAATGCGAAGAAGCAAACCAATCAATATAATGTAAACCCCAATTGTGATCAAAATAATCAAAGATTGTTTGAGATACTCCCCAATCATCATAATCGATAATTCTAGATAAATAATCTGCTCTATCATTTTCAAATCTCGGTATCCAATCTATTTCCAACGAAATATGATTTTCAAGTAAAATAATAAAAATTTCTTTAGCAATGACATGTAATTTTAACTTCATACTGCCTTTCTTAACTATCTGGACAACTGCTTGATTATCAGTGAACCATTTAATTCTGTGGCCTCTAATTAAATGTAACATAGATTTCAAAACTCTTAACACAGCTGTCAACTCTCTCCAGGTTGAACTCTCAGTAGATTCCTGTCTAGACCACATCCATGTGCAATGCCACCAGGACTTTGCAAACAATAACCCCCGTAACCACTATTACTAGCATCACTATACACAATCTTATCGCACCCACTATTATATTTTAATTTCCTGCTTATATTTAAAGCTAAATTATTTCTCCAAAATTCTATTTCTTGTGACATATATTCAGAACAAACAACTCTACTATTCCAGGAGTGTGCATCTGCAACAGCTCGAGACAAACACTGAGTCATAATTTGTGTCAGATTACCCATCACAACACCCATAGATACAATTTGCCCAATAATACTAGCCACATGCTTAACATGAAGAGTACCATATTTCAACACAGAAACCTTCGCATCACCTAAATAACTCATTACCTTTTCAATTCTCCTAGTCGGAATTTCAATAGTACCTATTTCCGAATTTATAACTACACCCAAATAAGTTAGTACTTGAATGGGATCCCAGCACGACTTCGAAACTTTCGGAACAAAACCAGATGAAATTAAATCATTTTTAACCTGTACAGACTGCTCATTTAAAACTTCATGAGATTTATCACAACAAAACCCATCATCTAAATACACGAGTATTCGTTTACCTTCACCTCTCCATTTACTAATAAATGGCCTGGTAATTTTAGAAAAAATGTATGGTGCTACAGACAAGCCAAATGGGAGAACAGTGAAAACAAAATATCTAATCTCATTATCATAGATCCAAGAAAACCCAAGATATTGTGTATGAGGAGGAAAAATATCGATATGGTGATAGGCTGAATGAATATCAAAACTAAACATCAAATCATTCTCAGATAAATATGCCAGAGCTGTCCGAATATCATCATATTTAAAACTATATTTCCAAACATGATTATTAACTACCCTCAAATCCAAAATAAGTCTTTTCTTCCCATTACTTTGAATAAAAACTGACAAAGGATTGACTACTTTTGGTGCCTGAGAACATCTTACAAAAAGGTTTCTTAATTCTAAATCTTTTATGGCCTGTCCGACAAAATCTACGTGCTTCAAAGCAGACCGATTGTTTTTCTGAAACATAAACCCAGGATCAGAATAAAAAGGTATTTTAAAACCATATTCAATGATATATGCAGACGCCCCAATATCCTTCCAAAATTGTAAACTCTTATGCAAACGACCCTTAACATAAATATCTGCAGAACCACTCTCGTACTCATAATAATCCTCTGTTAGTTTAACCTCATCTAATTCAATTAAACTGAGCTCTGATAAATACTTATCTTTCACGAAATCATTGTGGATTAGTTGGTGGTTGGATTTGGTTAACACTTCTGTTGGCATTTGGGCAATCCCTCCTGAAGTGTGTAAATTCTCCATACCCGAAGCAGGGACCATTTTTCTTTTTGTAGTTGCGAAATGAATACGAACCACCATAAGCACCAGAATTACTCGTACTAGCTGAAGAAGGAACTGCATAAGATTGATTATAAAAAGTAGATCTCTTAGATTCTTGTTTTTGAAGTCTATCTTTGATTTAAACATTATTTATTATATCAGTAATTACATAGATACATACAAGTTCAATATATGGTCAATTCGAAAACAAGCTGGGCTTATTTAAATCCGTCTTGACCGGTATTTAAAAGCATAACGAATTGAAAAATTAAGTGAAGGATATAATATGAGAATATATACTAGTAATAAATAAAAGTATAATAAAAGTAGTGCCGAAAGTTGTCCACTGGTTGATACGTAGGAAATATCGAATAAGATACACAAGGTATACAACACACACTTCAAGACTAATTAAGCAAATCGTTTGGATGAAGAGATGAAATTTTGAACGACGGAGAAGATATTTGAATTAGTTTCAACCGGTAAATTTGTATTTCCAAATAAAAGTATAATGGGAGATCTTTGTTCAGGTGAAAGAAGGTTGATAGTTTGGTTGCGTATGTGGGTATAGTTTTGACAGTAGAGAAGGTAATGTTCAGAGTCTTCATATATGTGGCCACAGGAACAGGAGGGGTTGTCAGATATGTGCATAAGGACTTTGTGTGCATTTAAAAGGCTTTTATTATGGCGTAATCTTGTATGGAAAATTTGAGGAGAACGGTTGCCATGGTAATAGTATTGCGGAGTAGAGGGTAGAGATAGAAATTTATTGAGACGTGATTTGAAAATAGAAAGAGATTCGCTGTTACTAATGTGATATGGTAAGTTGTTCCAAAGTCGTATGGTTGATGGAAGGAAAGAGTTGTTGTATGATACGGTGTTACAGGATAATGTTCTGAGTTGGTGAGAGGTGCGGAGAGGGTAGGGATTGACTGTAGAAGTTTCAGGTGGCAACAGAATACTCAGGTACCGAGGTGTTATCTTGTTGATCATTTTGAAAAAAAGA
>CM060203.1:20506503-20525536 GCA_030562195.1 Nipponacmea schrenckii
CAAGATGGCGGCTAATGTTTCACTTCCGGTCCGGATTTTTTCTGCTTCGTTTTTTTGTCTTCCAATTTAATTAGGATTGACATAAATTTTGTTGCGATACATCAATTACAGCACAAGTAGGTCAACCGGAAGTTTAAACCCGTTTTACGCTGAAACCGGAAATGAAGCAAAAATTCTGACTCTGCCAATGTTTTCATATTCGTGACACTTGAAGGCACCCAAATTTTCAGATCAATCGGTCTTAAAATAGCAAAGTTGCAAAAATGTGCAAAATACGGCAAAAAAATGTGTGCTATGAAATTTCGAATTTCGAATTTTTTTAATTGCTATTTTGTTGGAAATTGTTTCAAGTTTTCAAAAATGCAAACCCGACGAAAATCGGTCCAAAAATGCGAGTTCTAGAGCCACTGACCGACTTTTTAGACATGTTGCAATGCAGCACTTCCGGTTTTGCAAAAATGTTCCAATTTATATTTAATAGAAATTTCGCCACAACAGAAGGTGTAGAGAAGATGTGAAATTGCTGCAACTATTGCAGCCTAGGCTGTGTGCCCTGTGTAAATTTCAAAAAAAAAAAAAAAAAAAAAAAAAAAAAAAAAAGACAAACCGAAAACAAACTGGGACTTTGCGGTAGCAAAGTCCCACAATTAACATTCCAGAACGTTCTACAATGATCTTGAACATTTTACCTTCAATGTTAAAAGATTAGACAAGAACAAAACTTCAGCAAATTCAAATAAACACTATTTGTATATAATAAATTAATAAGGCATACTTAACATTATGTACTTCGTAATGTCTGTTTGCATAGTTATCAATATTTTTTTCCCGGAAATAGCAGTATGGTATTGCACATGTCGTAATTAATTTCGCTAATATATTTAATAAGATTCAAATAATGTCAAAAACCGTTGTGGTTGAAAAAGCCAGTGAAACAAACAAAAATGAAAGCACTGAGAGAAAATATAAATCCGAAGTTTGGAAGTCATGTTGTTTCTCCAACGTCCTGAAAAGCTAATTATAAGTAAAAGGAATGGTTGGAATCGTCTGTGAATATTCAGGACACATATAAGTACCCCTCTGGCAAGTTTCAAATCGATAGCTTCACAACAGTTTCGGTAAAACAGTGCCGATGAAAACAGAGTGAGACATGTACAAAAAGACTGTACTTGTGCCAAATATTGAAAAGTGTGTTTAAATATTAATATTAATATCAGTTTTCTCTTTCTTTTCCCTTTTAACAATGAATTGCGATTTATTATCGCAATAAATTGTGTCGTCGCATGGGTATCGTTTAGTGTATCGAATCACCACTTCAGGAATCGTTTCAGCCCTAGAGAATATGTACATTTTTTGCTATCGGTATTCTGACGATGATGCAAGCCAGTAAATGGTAATTGCTACCTTCTTTTGGACACCTAATGGTTCTTCAACTGTGTTTTGGGAGCGAGATAGTTCATCTTCAAGTTGTCTGCAGATGAAATTCAATGTTTCCTTCCACATTCTGAAGTTTTCTAGCCAATCTGTTTCTTCGAAGTGCTGCAGGACTACCTTGTCAAACCACTCCTACATCAGAGCTTTACTACTTAATTCCCTAACATTTGAGCAACCCAGAGTAAGAGCTATATCCAGGAAATAGGGAAACATTCTGCGCTTGCCGAAACTTTCTGGTCTGATCCTTTCCAAGGCTATGCCAGAAATGGACAATTTGCTCCTTATTTACCTAAGAGAAATATACGTCGTATGAATACACAGCAAATATACTTTTACACACGAGTGTAAATTTACATATATGCAAATCCTCGCCGTATAAACAGGGGTTTATAAATTCCAATGCTCACATAAAGTATCAATAAAATCAAAAAAATTGAGGCTTCTTTTATATTCACAATAAAAATCTTGACATGATTTGACTAAGTCAGGGGCAATAACTAAAAAATTGTTCATTGAAAAATCGTCAATTTTGAACTTGAAATTTCAGTCCTCACACCAAGTTTTATCAAAATCCATTGAAAATTGTTGTTTCTAAAGCACCCACAATAAAATTTTGACGTGATTTTAATAAGTGAAGGGGAATAACTCAAAAAATGTTCATTGAAACGGTCAAAATCGAAGTTGACCCAGTCTTATCAATTCCAATATTCACATCAGATTTCATTAAAATCCATTTTAAATGGTAGCTTCTATTGTACCCACAATAAAATTCTGAAGCAATTCTACTTAGTCAAGGGTAATAAGTACAACAACCTTCATCAAAAAAATCCAAACTTGACTGCCGACTTATCAATTCCAATGCTCACAAAATTGAAGGACCATCTACAATTTTCAATGGATTTTGATGAAACTTGGTATGAGCATTGGAATTGATAAGATGGTGGTCAAGTTCAAATTTGACTTTTTTCAATGTAAGAATTTGAAAATCACTTAATGGATGTATTTAGCCTTTTATAATTAACTACTTGATTTTGTGGATTAATCGGATTATAGAGGGATTTTGATGTATAGTTATGACACCAGGCAAATCAACTGCTGGATATATACTGTTATTACATACATGTGTAATCCTACTATACCGATACAAGGGAAATCGGGCCCATGTAATAATTGAATCCATATTACACATACGTTGAATACGGTCAAACTACTTTTTCTACGGACTCGAATGATTGAGTCGCCATTTTTGTTTTCAAAAGCCATGTCGCTTAGCGATTTCCCACCTGCAGTGTCAACTTAAAATAACTCAAATGACAACAAATTACCATTGAACCATATTTTGAAGCCGGTCTAACCACCCATGGGCTATAATTTCCACTGACAATGCCTCTAGCCCTTTCCGTGCGTTTGACGTCTTAAGGCGTCAATTTTTTGACATGATAACTTTCATAATATCTGTACATTACGGTGAAAGACTTCCCCGTCAACCTAAAATTTATTAATAGTACTGACATATAAGGATTTCCCTTCATATTAGTCTATGATTGGTCGAAGTAGATTAAATAAGGTTAAAGAAGGTCGTCTGCTTATTATTGTAAACAATAATGGCTGCCCCCATTTTGGGCCATGTGAACAAGTTTTCTTACACTGCGGACCAGGCCCGCGATCTGATTCAAAATTGGATAGATGGTGACGATTCTATCAACAATGAAGATTTTTCTACAACCAATGATGACGATATTTGTGATAGTTCCGATGATGAAAGTGAGAAAGAAAATGTCATCCCAATGGCAAAGTCAGCATCGAATTCCGAATCCGAGTCTGACATAAGTGACGTTGAACGGTGACGTCATGGTCCTCTATTAGTGCATATTCAAGGAATTCTATCCTTCAGATCATATCAATTTGGTATCATCTTGTTCCTAATTAAATTATCTACAACTTGATACCAATAACATCTATTTCCAAGTCCAATGACGCCATCATAAATTTGTTTCAATGTGAAATACTGGTTAACGCCCTTATGAAGTAATCACGCATAAACCTCTCCCAAATTTGTCTCATGTCTCTGCTTGTCCTAAATCTTCGATATTGGTATAAGGCATTCATTTCCCATCAATTTCATACCAAATGCATCAATTACAGATTTCTCTAAATTAATTCCGCAAGTAACGATTGACGTCATTTTTAATAAAAGCGCACGGAAAGGGTTAATCCCTTTTTGACAACAATGCAACCAAATCAAGTCACATGTACAAGTTGAGCTGAGTAGGTTAGAGGGAACTCCCTATGATGTCATCTTATGTTTTAATATAACATTCCAGGGGAATCCAACAGCAAAGTAGGCCATTACACATAGGACTTATAAATAGAATACGTCAAATTAGAAATACATTTTCACTCCAATTAAAACAGTAACCGCAATAGTATGTAATAAAAGTAAAACCGCACACGTGTCTATAGGTTTTCAATATTGCAGTCTGGGCTTGGCAAAGTGATACCACTCGTGTGCTATGCACTCTCTTGGTATCACTACGCCGACTGCAATATTGAAAACCTATAGACACTTAAGTGCGGTTCTACAATAAAATAAATTGAGCAATGACTCAAAAACATTCACTAAATGGATATTGAAGTCAAGGGCAAAAACTCAAAAACTGTTCATGGAAAATCGTCTAAAACATGACCGCCATCTTATCTAAACTCATACCAAGTTTCATCAAATCTATTAAAAAATTGTAGCTTATTTTGCACCCACAAATATTTTTGACGCAATATTACTAAGTCAAGGGTAATAACTCAAAACAGTTCATTGAAAAACTGTCAAATTCAAAATTGACTGAGGTCTAATCAATTCCAATGCTCACACCCAGTTTCATGAAAATCCTCTGAAAATTGGAGGATTTATTGCATCGAAACTAAAAAAAAATTGCCAAATTCAAACTCGACTGCTGCCTTATCAATTCCAATGCTCACACCAAGTTTCATCAAAATCCATTGAAAATTATAGCTTCTATTGAACCCACAATAAAATTTTGACGCAATCTTACTAAGTCAAGGGCAATAACTAAAAAACTGTTCATCTAAAAATCGTCCAAATCGAACTTGACTGCCGTCTTATCAATACCAATGCTCATACCAAGTTTCATTAAAATCCATAGAAAATTGTAGCTTCTATAGTGTCTACAACAAATGTTGATGGACCGACAGACCCGACGGACAGGGGCAACGACAATATACGTCCACATATTCATGTTGGTGTATAAAAATCTGTTCATTTGATAATTCCCATACATGCAGTTAAGATTGGATAAAAACTTTAGCCTCTATCGAGGAAACAACCCAAATTTGACGCGTCTTAACTAAGTCAAGGGCAATAACTCAAAATCCGTTCATTCGATATTTCCATTTTCGAACTTGACTGAGATCTGATCAATATATACATGTTTACCAAGTTTCATTAAGATCGGATAAACACTGTAGCCTCTATCATGGATACAACCCTAATTTGACACGTTTTTACTAAGTCAAGGGCATTAACTCAAAATCTGTTCATTTGATAATTTCCATTTTCGAAGTTGACCGAGATATGCTTAATATATACAGGTATACCAAGTTTCATTAAGATCGCATAAAAACTGTAGCCTCTATCGTGGATACAACCCAAATTTGATGCGTTTTTACTAAGTCAAGGGCAATAACTCAAAAAAAGTTCGTTCGATAGTTTCCATTTTTAAACTTGACCGAGATATCATGAATATATACATGTATACCAAGTTTCATTAAGATCGGATAAAAACTGTAGCCTCTATCGTGGATACAACCCAAATTTGACGCGTTTTTACTAAGTCAAGGGCAATAACTCAAAAAAAGTTCATTCGGTAGTTTCCATTTTTAAACTTGACCGAGATATTATCAATATATACATGTATACCAAGTTTCATTCAGATCGGATAAAAACTGTAGCCTCTATTGTGGATACAACCCAAATTTGACGCTTTAAGAGGGTGAAACAGCAATAATGCCCAGTTAACTATCTTGTTAACTTAATTGATTACCAGTGAATTCATCTACATGTGTCAACAAAATTTTGTTGGAGAACTGAAGTAACCTTGTCTACAATAGCAAAGAACAGAAAGAAAAAAAAAAAATTGTCCGATTCAAAATTCGAACTAACGTTTGATGTGTGAACAATGGGAACGCACGATGTCCCAGGAATAACACTACACTTAGAAAATGAAAGTAAAGTAGGCTGATAACGCTCAGACATAAAAATGTTTTCAAATACTTAACGTTATTCTGTTATTATTATTTAGTTTTTGTAGGTCATTAATAGATAAAAAACTTTATGAAATCAAAATCTACAAAAATATGTCTCTGAACGTATCTAAAAGTTTAAACATAAAAAAATTCAACTCTTAATTTTTAAAAGCCAAAACTATTAAACTGATTTAAAGTTGGGTTCTAGTATTGAGTTAAATCAAGCTTACTAATATATGAATAAATGAATATAATGCAAACTTTAAACATGGGCTCCCTTTGTTTTCATTAATTTATATATCTATTCTCTTTTGGGGTTTTTGCATGCCCTTTTTGGACTAGATTTGGAATTTGATGTCTGAAAATGCATTTTGTTTCAGAATTGCTGAGATAATGAGAAATTTTATTGGTGGAAGGCCAGTAATTTATTTACCATCTGTTTCCATGTTAAATCACAAAACTATCTAATACTTTTCAAGAAATCTTGTTGAAAAACTTTCCAATATGTCAAATGAAAGCCTGGCCAAAACTTAGTTTCTGGACACAAATTCAATTAATCACCACCATGAAAATTTTGAGTTTGACAATGAAAGTAGACCACTATATTTTATCAACATCCACTTGACTGTCACTGCACACCAGAGCTGTTGATTTGGCTCTATATGCCGGACATGACCGGCAGTCATGCCAAAATGACCGTTTGCAAATAGGCTTTGCCGGACATCAAGTATAGGTCAGTGACGTTAAAAAAAATAATTGAAAATTAAATTTCCTAACTATCACGTTTAGTCAATGAGATTCCTAACACTACCGTACATGGCAAAAACAGACCTATTGCTAACCACTTTAACCTCCCCAACCACTCCATTGAAGACTTGGTAATTATGCCTATTGAGGCGGTTATGTTGATGCCTAATATTAAGCCAAAACATAGAAGATTGCAGCGCCAGAGCTATTGGATGGACCAGTTGGACACAGTATTTCCGAATGGCTTAAACCTTCAGCATGACACCCAAATAATCCCCTTCATCACTACCTATAATCATACTGCTACCAACGCATCGGTAATTGTAAAAAATTACTATAAAACTCTACAACAGAAATATCCACAGGTTTATACTAAAAGAATTGTTACCGCGTTCAAGAGCAATAAAAATCTTAGTAACCATTTAGTCCATGGCAGACTTGAACAACTGCAAAACGTTTTTTCAAATCCATAACTGTTTTATATATATATATCACATATTACCTTAAATAATTATTAGTCAAATGTCATCAGGCATAGACTTTAGTTTATTATAGGTCAATGGGCTCCAGTATTTGAACAGGATAATGAGGACCAAAATTAAAGATAGCTTGCCAGGCAAGGTAACATACGCCCACTGGCAGCATTGAATTTGAAAAATAAATAGAGCAATGACTCAAAAACATTCACTAAATGGATATTGAAGTCAAAAAAACTCAAAAACACCAAGTTTCATCAAAATCCATTGATAATTGTAGCTTCTATTGAACCACAAAAAAATTTTGACACAATCTTACTAAGTCAAGGGCAATAACTAAAAAACTGTTCATCGAAAAATCATCAAATTCGAACTTGACTGTGTCTTATCAATTCCAATGCTCACACCAAGTTTCATTTAAATCCATTGAAAATTGTAGATTCTATTTTGTCAACAACAAATATAGAGGCAGGGGCAATAACTCCAAAACTGTTTATCGCAAAATCGTCCAAATCGAACTTGACCGCCCTCTTATCAATTCCAATGCTCATACCAAGTTCCATTAAAATCCATAGATAATTGTAGCTTCTATAGTGTCTACAGAAAATGAATTATTACGCAATTTTACTTAGTCAAGGGCAATTACTCATAAACTATTCCCCAAAAAATCCGTCAAATTTGAATTTCTGATAAAAACTGTAGCCTATATCGTGGATACAACCCAAATTTGACCCATTTTTGCTAAGTCAAGGACAATAACTCAAAAACCGTTCATTCGATAATTTCCATTTTCGAACTTGACCGAGATATCATCAATATATACATGTATACCAAGTTTCATTAAGATCAGATAAAAACTGTAGCTTCTATTGTGGATACAACCCAAATTTGACGCGTTTTTACGAAGTCAAGGGCTATAACTCAAAATCTGTTCATTCGATAATTTCCATTTTCGAACTTGACCGAGATATCATCAATATATACATGTATACCAAGTTTCATTAAGATCGGATAAAAACTGTAGCCTCTATCATGGATACAACCCTAATTTGGCGCATTTTTACTAAGTCAAGGCAATAACTCAAAATCCGTTCATGCAATGATTTCCATTTTTGAACTTGACAGAGATATCATCAATATATACATGTATACCAAGTTTCATTAAGATCAGATAAAAACTGTAGCCTCTATTGTGGATAAAACCCCAAATTTGACGCGTTTTTACTAAGTCAAGTGCAATAACTCAAAAAACGTGCATGCAATAATTTCCATTTTCGAACTTGACTAAGATATCATCAATATATACATGTATACCAAGTTTCATTAAGATCGGATAAAAACTATAGCCTCTATTGTGGATACAACCCAAATTTGACGCGTTTTTACTAAGTCAAGGGCAATAACTCAAAAACCGTTCATGCGAAAATTTCCATTTTCGAACTTGACCGAGATATCATCAATATATACATGTATACCAAGTTTCATTAAGATCGGATAAAAACTGTAGCCTCTATTGCAGATACAACCCAAATTTGACGTGTCTTTACTAAGTCAAGGGCAATAACTCAAAATCCATTCATGCGATAATTTCAATTTTCGAACTTGACCGAGATATCATCAATATATACATGTATACCAAGTTTCATTAAGATCGGATAAAAACTGTAGCCTCTATCGTGGATACAACAAATGTGGACGGACCGACGGAACGACTGAAGGACGGACAGGGGCGACGGCAATATACGTCCACATTTCCATGTGGGCGTATAAAAAGTTATTTTTGTTTTTTAAGATTTGGATTTCAGAACGGTTGAAAGATCAAGACTTCCATACTTTTCATGATTATAACCTTAACCATTTTTAACTATTGTTTACACTCACTATCTCATCTTATAATGTTGTTTCTTACTTCATGACCTAGGCCAGTGCTTTCTTGAGAATATTATTCTCATCTCACCCTAACATTACCGGTCAATTAATTTAGTTAATTAAGAGATTAACGGTAAGAGGTGGTTAATTAACAATGAATTTATTGACAATTATTAATCGGCTGCCAGAAAACGCTTCCAGTGTTCCAGTTCAAAGAGATTTACTATCTCAAACTTCTTACTTTTAACAAACAGTTGACACGATAATCTGTTATGTGTTTAATCCTATAGTTATGCCATCAAATTTTAATGGGTCATTATTCATTGATATAATTGTATATCAAGTCTATTTTACGATAATTGTCTTCCGATTTCATCAGTACCAACGTAAACATGACGAAGAAAATGTCGGCCCTCACATAGAATTTTTGACGATGATAGTTTGCCGGTCATTGAGAATTCTTCTTTTTAACAATTATAAAGTTGACAGAAAGTTCAATTTTTTTTTTTTTTTTTTTTTTTTGAAATTTTTTTTTATTTTTACAGCTATACAGGGTACATACAAAACAATCATCTAAACATTATACAATATGATAACAAGAATATTTTTAAGATATTTGTGCAAGGCATTGAGTGTAAGTTCGGAGAGATAGATATATATATATAAAACAGCTAGAGGGATGCCTTTTCTTAGGTCTTTATAAAATTATATAGATATTTCCATTTGGCTATTTCATTCTCTTTTTGGGGTGATTTCAATGTTAGCTTTTGATATCAAAAATTGAATGTATTTAGTTTCATTCGGTATTTCGCGTCTAATTTTACTTTGATAGATGAGGTATTTTGTCAGAATTAAACAGTGGTTGATACAGTTAATTTCATTGCTGTCTAGGAAAGGGTCAAAGTCATTTGTATAAAATCCTAAGTGCATAATTTCATTAGTGATTTTAATTGATATATTGTTTTTGTCTATGATTTCATGTAGCTTGCTCCATATTTGTAGTGTATATACGCATTGAATATATAGATGATCTATTGTTTCAATGGTAGAATTACAAAAGTCGCAAAGCGTTGTTTCAGCTAATTTGAATTTAAAAAGTTTAGAATTTGTATATGTAATTTTATTTATATATTTGTACTGGAAATTTCAAGTTTTTTCATCTAAACAATAGTTATATAGATTTCGGAAAGTTGAGTTGATATCATTTTCATGTAACGTGATTTCCAACTCCTCTTCCCATTTAATAATTGAGTTTGGTTTAATAAACTTAGCATTGATATGTTTTTTGTAAATGTCTGTTGGTTTTATTGTGTCATAGTTGGTGTTGTAGAATTTGGTCAAATTACATGTTATATCGGTTTTGAGTTTTGTTATATAATTTGTAGGGGTTTTATTGTTGTTTGCGGTTTTAAATTTTACAGTTTGCTGAATAGCATTTTTGTAACCTTTTGCTATAAGCTTTTCAGAATCAGTCAGATTATGTTGGGAGTTTGTTATAAAATCTGAAGTATAAAGAAAATTATGTTTTATTAGTTTTGAAATTATACACGTTGAAGAATTAATATTTATATGTTTGTTTAAATAGGCAATTTGATTTTCTTTTCCCAATTTGTTTGTCGATATTTGTGGTATATATTTCATACCAATTTAGATACATTTGTTTATAAAATGGGGATTTAATAGTTATTTTGTCTTTTTGGAAATTACATGATCCCAAAAACAAAAGGATTGTAAGGTTCTAAACATGTTTGTAAGGTAGCCATCCAATTTTGATTCCTATCTATAAGAAACATTTTTTTAATCCAAAATAGAGATTTACAAGCGTGGTGTTCTCGTAAATTAAGTCTATTTAATCCACCCTTAAACTTATATTGATAGATTTGTTCTCTTTTGAGCTTGTCTGGCCCATTCCAAAGAAACTTAAAGAATACATGTTTTAAATTTTTGTAAAAATGTCATCCGGCGTATATAGTGTCTGGAGTTGTAATGTTATTTTGGATAAGCAGAATGTTTTGATTATTGATATTTTCCCTGTTAATGTTAAATTTCTTCCTTTCCATTTTGATAAAATATTTTCTATTTCTTGTATTTTTTATATATATCCATCAGTGGACTTACCTGGTGTCATACCTTTACATCAAAATCCCTCTAAAATCTGATAAATCCCCAAAATAAAGTAGTTAATCATAAAACGCTTGAGCCAACCATAAAGCGATTTTCAAATCGTGTAAATATAAAGGGAAGTAACTCTAACATGTGGGTTTTCACACGTCCTTGACCCCTACTGTTGAATTGCACAATGATGTTTTAGCGTTGATTTACCAGACGCTTTTATTCTCAAACTGAATGGAATCGTCGCTGGCTCACTTTTTTTTCAGAATATATATTTATTGTGGTTTTTTAAAATTTGGTAAAGTGTGGGATGCATACTTATTTAACTAATAGTCAATATTAAACACAAATATAAGCCGTAGGACGAGTGTATTCTAACGCCTATTATCCCTTTAAATCTAATGCTTCTGTTTTTGAAAAGTTTACTGAAAGGCCCGATATAGGTCTAAATTGTTTGAGAACCTCGATTAGGTGTCTTACGGATTTATAATCTTTGAAAAACATGTCAAGTCATCTGCAAATCCAATTATTTTTAATGTGGTTTTTCCAAAATCAAGTCCGTGGATATTGGGATCTTTTCTTACATTTATACAGAGGATTTCTATGACGAGATTGAATAGGTTGGGAGACATTGGATCACCTTGTCGTACACCTTTTTCTATTGGGAAGAAATGAGTAGTTTGATATAGCAAATTCAATTTCATTATATAAAGTTAGTATCCATCGTATGAATATTTTACTGAAACCAAAATGCCTTTGAACTTTTACCATAAATTGATGACAAATTGAATCAAATGCTTTAGAAAAATCAATTGCCAAAAGGAGCCCAGATATGTGTTTTTGTTGAGCTAATTTTATACAGTCATCTATAATTTTGATATTCTCTACCATGTGCCTACCCGGGACAAATCCTGTCTGGTTCGGATGGATAATCTTTTCCAAAAAATGTTTTAAACGTATTGATAAAACTTTACTGGCAATCTTAACGTCTACGTTGATAAGCGAGATCGGTCGCCAGTTACTTATGTCCAATTTATTTTTATTAGGTTTTGGAAGCAGCTTTATTATTGATTGCCGTTGGGATGTCGAAAGGCATTTATTTTCGAAACCCTCATTAAGTGAGTTTAGAACATAAGTGTGTATGTATGGCCAAAAAATAAATAGAATTCGGTCATTAGACCATCATTTCCGGGAGATGAGTTTAATTTAAATGTCTTGATTGCCTCTCGACACTCCAATTCATCCAATTTATATTCAGGTAAATAATAAATTTATATTCAAGACACTGAGATTCAGTATCACTTAGTACTGGGGTATTTTCTCTAATTAAAATTGTATATCAGCTTGTTTTGTGTCCTTTTTATATATTTGGCTATAATATTTTTTAATTTCGTGCATTGTCTTTTGGTTTCTGTAAAACTATTCCATCATCTATCCTATATAGTTTGTTTATCGACGTAGATATTGGCTTATTTCTTTCGAGGTTAAAAAAGAATGTTGTATTCTTATCGCTTTCGTAATAATTTTGTATTTTAGACCTAATTA
The DNA here is from genome assembly GCA_030562195.1 of Nipponacmea schrenckii. Lineage (NCBI taxonomy): Eukaryota > Metazoa > Mollusca > Gastropoda > Lottiidae > Nipponacmea > Nipponacmea schrenckii. The sequence continues at coordinate 20,518,947 of CM060203.1, forward strand.
TCGCGCCTGTGGCTTCATTTTTGTAAATATCATCTAATTTGTTTTTGGTGATTTAATATTGTTTTAAAGTATTATATGTCTCATTGTCATTGGAAAGGTGTAAAACATCCTCTAGTTTTTCAAGCTCTGTGCTTAAAGATTGTTTAATTTCTCGTTTAACTGCTTGTTTTTTTCCCTTTCAATATTCAATTGTATTTATCTTTATTTTTAAAATTTTTAAAAAACCCACATTCCCCTTTTATCAGATGTATCGTGATATTCAGATTTCCATGCATTTAATGATTGTGTTATCAATCGAATATAATTTAAATCTGTTGTCAAAGTCGAATTAAATATCCAAAGTTTTGGTCCACGTTTTTCAGTGGTATGGTCTATTGTTAAGATAATTGCTGAATGATCGCTAAATGTTCTAGGTTTGATTGATGTTTTCGTTGTATATTTCAGTGAGGTTTCAGAAACTAGCCAGTAGTCCAGTCTACTGTGAATTGGAAGGGTGGGTTGTCTCCAGGTGAATTGTTTTTTTAGTGGGTTATATAATCTATAAATATCGAGGAGGTCGAAAGTTGTTAATATGTTTTTAATTTTTTCTAAGCCTCTTTTTTTGATTTTATACCTCCATATCGATCAAGTTCGATGTTTAGCACATTGTTAATATCACCACCCATTATAACGTTTGGATCTTGACAACCAATGTTTGTTTGTATTGTGTCTGAAATTCTATCTAATAACCTTTGGAAGTAGATTTCTTGAGCTTTGTCATGATTTGGACTATGTGTATTTACAAGAATATATGGAATTTGTTCTACGTCTGCAAAAAGGAGGTTGTGATAACCATCTTTGTCCGAAATGTGGGATTTGGTGTCGAAATTTGCTATGTCTGATTTGCAGAATATTGCAGTGCCAGCAGAGTTACTAGCGCCATGAGAGAAATAAATTTCCCCACCCCATTCATCTTTCCATTTAATTTTGTCTTTTGAAGTGCTATGTGTTTCTTGTAGGAATGTTATATCAAAATGATTGTAGCGGATCCATGTTAATATTTTCTGTCTTTTTAAAGTATCTCTCAGGCCCCTAACATTTATTGAAGCTAATTTTAAAGGGCATTTAAAATCTTAAGGGGTTGAGTGTTTCCTTTAACTGTCAATTGTATACGCAATTCAGTGCCTGTATTTGTTAGTTGTGTTATCATATGAAATGTGTAATTGTAGAGATGTTTTTGTGTAAAAAGTATGTGTTCAAGAAAGAAAGTTCAATTAAATGTCATTGGCAGGTTATTTTCTATTGAAATTTTACTATTCCTTTCAAAAAATGTGCGTAGTTATATAAGTTTTATCGTTCTTACAAGTAGGACATGAAACAGCTACTATTTTTGGACAAATCGGAAAGACCTCGAGAAAATTTACCGTCATTTTTCTCAGTATTGGTGTCATTCAAAACCCTTCGTTTTTCTTATGTTCAACCAGAAGTACATCGTCGGTGAAAGTTAACTAAAAATCGGCATTTGTAACTTCGTAAAAAATATTAAATTTAACAGTAAATATTTGATGATCGGATTGTTTTTTTTTTTGTGATTGATGTATGACAGTATGTTCAGAAACTTAAAGACCCAATTATGATGAATATAAATAAACATTCATGCATTGAAATACATTTTACAGTTGGATACTAGTTGAATAGTACTTAGTGTAGTAGTTTTGACATCAACAAAACATCGTTAACAAAATGTCCGGCTGGATAAAAAATAATATTAGCCCTGCTGCACACAAAACCACTTTTTAGAAATAACCTTCTGCCAATAAAATTTCTTATTATCACAGAAATTCTGAACAAAAAAAGATGTCAGACATCAAATTCTAAATCTAGTAAAAAGATAGCTTGCCAGGCAAGGTAACAGAAGCCCAAAAACTCACAACCTGTTCATGGAAAATCGTCAAAATCAAACTTGACCACCATCTTATTTTTATTTATTTCAATATTCACACCAATTTTCATCAAATCTATTAAAAAATTGTAGCTTATTTTGCACCCACAAATATTTTTGACGCAATTTTACTAAGTCAAGGGCAATAACCCAAAAACCATTCGTTAAAAAAAGTCAGAAATTCAAACTTTACTAATGTCTTATCAATTCTGATGCTTACACCAAGTTTTATAAAAATCCTTTGAAAATTAAAGCTTCTTATTGCAACCACAATAGAATTTTTACGCAATTGACCGAGATATCCCTAATATATACATGTATACCAAGTTTCATTAAGATCAGATAACAAGCGGTTGCCTGGCAAGATACGCCCACTTTAAAGTATATTTTCTGTTTTAACACAGACAGAAATTCCAACATTATTTAGGTCTAATCCAAGTTCTCATCAATATTAATGTTCACAACAAATTTGATTCAAATCAGATGAAACCTAGTCTCTATTGTATTTACTAGCTAATTTTCATGAGTTTGGACTAAGTCAAGGGCAATAACTCAAATATAGTTCATCAAAAAATAGTAAATATTGAACTTGTTCAAGATCTCACCAAAAAAAATAATCACATCAAATTTCATTCAAATCAGATGAAAACTATTTTGTCTATTGCAATCACAAGCAACTTTCGCAGTGTTTTGACTAAGTCAAGTGCAATAACTCAAAAACAATTTATCAAAAAATCGTAAAATTCCTACTTGACCAAGATCTCATCAACTTCAATGCCACACCAAATTTCATTCAAATCAGATGAAAACTGTTGCCTCTGTGGTGTTCACAAGTCTGTTTTGACGCATTTTGATTAAGTCAAGGGCAATAACTCAAAAAGCGTTACCCAAAAAATCGTCACTATCAAACCTCTTTAAAATCTCATCAATATAAATGATGATACAAAATTTCATTCAAATCCAATGAAAATGTAGTCTCTATAGGGTTTACAAGCCAATTTTAACGAGTTTTGACTAAGTCAAGGGCGATAACTCAAAAACTGTTTATTGAAAAATCGCCAATTTCAAATTTGTCTGAGATCTCATCAATATAAATGATCACAGCAAGTTTCATTCAAATCCAATGAAAACTGTAGTCTCTATTGCGTTCACAAGCCAATTTTGACGCGTTTTGACTAAGTCAAGTGCAATAGCTCAAAAACTGTTCGTCAATAAATCGCCAATTTCGAACTTGTCTGAGATCTCATCAATATAAATGATCACAGCAAGTTTCATTCAAATCCGATAAAAACTGTAGTCTCTATCGCGTTCACAAGCCAATTTTGACGCGTTTTGACTAAGTCAAGTGCAATAACTCAAAAACCTTTCATCGAAAAAATCGCCAATTTTGAACTTGTCCGAGATCTCATCAATATAAATGATCACAGCAAGTTTCATTCAAATCCGATAAAAACTGTAGTCTCTATCGCGTTCACAAGCGATTGAGGATGGACGGACGGACAGGGGTGACGACAATATACGACCACATTATAATGTGGGCGTATAAAAACTGTAGCCTCTATTGTGGATACAACCCAAATTTGAGGCGTTTTTACTAAGTCAAGGGCAATAACTCAAAAACCGCTCATGCGATAATTTCCATTTTTATACGCCCACATGAAATGGGGGGCGTATATTGTCGTCACCCACATCCGTCCGTCCGTCCGTCCGTCCGTCCGTCCGTCCGTCGGTCCGTCCGTCCGTCCACAATTGCTCGTAAACACTCTACACGGTGTAATTCTTGACGGATTTAGATGAAACTTAATATGAGTGTTTATGATCACGCAAGGATGAACCCTATTGAAAATCAGCGAAATCGGAAAAAAATTAGTATGAGTTCGTGCCCTTGTTCTTGAATGGCTCGTAAACACTCTACAACGTGCAATTCTTTACCGATTTTGATGAAACTTGGTGTGAGAGTATGTTATAACTCAAGGATAAACCCTATCGAAAAAACAGCGAAATCGAAAAACATTTAGTATGAGTTATTGCCCTTGTTCTTGAAAACGCGTTCAATTTTAGCTTGTAAACATTCTTGAGAGAACAATTTTTAATGGATTTTAATGAAACTTGGCCTGAGTATTTGTTATCACCCAAGGATGAAGCCTATTGAAAACCAGTCAAATCGAATAAAAAATTTAAAATCAGTTATTGCCCTTGTTTTTGAAAACGCGTTCAATTTTTAGCTTGTAAACCCTCTACAAAGCACAGTTATTGACCGATTTTGACGAAACTTGCTGAAATTGTTTAGTATCACCCAAGAATGAACCCTTTTGAAAATAGCACATATCGAAATATATTTAATAGGAATTATTGCCTTTGTTCTATAAAATGTGTTGGATTTTTGCCTTGTAAACAGTCTACAATTCTTGAGCGATTTTGACATAACTTGGCATGAGTATTTGTAATCACCTAAGGATGAACCCTATTGAAATTCAGTTAAATCGAAAAATATTTAGTATCAGTTATTGCCCTTGTGTTTGAAAACGCGTTCAATTTTAGCTTGTAAGCACTCTAGAAAGAACAATTCTTAATGGATTTTGATAAAACTTGGCTTGAGTATTTGTTTTTACCCAAGGATGAACCATATTGAAAATCAAATAAATCAAAATATATTTAGTGTCAGTTTTTGCCCTTGTGTTTGAAAAAAGGTTTAACTTTTTAATAAATACTCTAGAAGGTACAATTCATGACCAATGATGACAAAACTCACTGAAATTGTTGGATATCGCAAGGGATGAGCCTAATTGAAAATTAAAATTATCAAAATATATCTAATATGAATTATTGCCCTTGTTCTTTTAAACGCGTTCGATTTTTGTCTCGTAAACACTCTACATGGCACAATTCTTGATGGATTTCGATGAAACTTGGTGTGAGAGTGTGTTATAACTCAAGGATGAACCCTATTGAAAAGCGAAATCGAAAATTTTTTTAGTGTGAGTTACTGCCCTTGTTCTTGAAAACGCATTCAATTTTAGCTTGTAAACACTCTAGAAAGAACTATTCTTAATGGATTTTGATTAACTTTGGCTTGAGTATTTGTTTTTACCCAAGGATGAACCCTATTATAAATCAAATAAATAGAAATATATTTAGTGTCAGTTATAGCCCTTGTTCTTGAAAACGCGTTCAATTTTAGCTTGTAAACACTCTAGAAAGAACAATTTTTAATGGATTTTGATGTAACTTGGCTGGAGTATTTGTTGTCTCCCAAGGATGAACTCTATTGAAAATCGAAAAATATTTAGTATAAGTTTTTGCCCTTGTTTTTGAAAACACGTTCAATTTAACTCGTAAACACTCTAGAAAGAACAATTTTGAATGGATTTTGATGAAGCTTGGCTTTAGTATTTTTTTTCTCACAAGGATAAACCCTATTGAAAATCAGATAAATCGAAAAATATTTAGTGTCAGTTATTGGGCCTGTTTTCAAAATCGCTTTCAACTTTTGGCTTGTGAACACTCTAAACATTCATTTTTGACAAAACTCGCTGAAATTGTTTAATATCAACCAAGAATGAGCCTTATTAAGAATTAAAAATATCAAAATATTATTAAGGGTGAACCCTATTGCAAATCATAAAAATACCGAAAAATATTTAATGAGTTGAGTTGGGTACAATTCTTGACAGTTTTTAATGAAACTAGAGACCCTAGAAAAAAATATATGGTGGAAGGTTGAATATTTCATTCCACTTTTGTAACCTTACTGAAAAGTGTTTATTTGAAATAAATGCTGCCAGTGGGCGTATATTACCTTGCCCGGCAAGCTATCTTCAAACTTGACTGAGATATCATCAATATATACATGTATACCAAGTTTCATTAAGATCGGATAAAAACTGTAGCTTCTATTGTGGATACAACCCAAATTTGACTAAGTCAAGGGCAATAACTCAAAAACCGTTCATGCGATAATTTCCATTTTCGAACTGGACCGAGATATCATCACTATATACATGTATACCAAGTTTCATTAAGATCGGATAAAAACTGTAGCCTGTATTGTGGATACAACAAATGTGGATGGACCGACAGGGGCGACAGCAATATACGTCCGCATTTCCATGTGGGCGTATAAAAAACTGTTTGTCGAAAAATTGTCATTTTTTAACTTGACCGCCGTCTTATCAATTCCAATGCTCACACCAAGTTTCATTCAAATCCGTTGAAAATTTTAGCTTCTATTGTGTCTACAACAAATATTGAGACAGGGGCAATAACTCAAAAACCTTTCCTTGAAAAAATTGTCAAATTCAAACTTGACCGTAAACCAAGTTTCATTAAAATTCATATAAAATTGTAGCTTCCATTTTGTCTACAACAAATCTTGACGGACCAACAGACCGAAGACAATATACATCCACATATTCATGTGGGCGTTTAAAAATTGGATCTTCTAGTGCACCCAGAATAAAATTTTTAGACAATTTTACTGAGTCAAGAGTAATAACCTGACCACCGCCTTATCAATTCCAGTGCTCATACTAGGTTTCATCAAAATCCATTTAATATTGTAGCCCCTATTGGACCCAGATTAAAATTTTGATGCAATTTTACTAAATCAAGGGCAATAACTCAAGAAATGTTCATCGAAAAATCATCAAATTCAAACTTGACCGCTTTC
>CM060203.1:20526036-20580586 GCA_030562195.1 Nipponacmea schrenckii
GTTATACATATTATATGGTTTAAAACAATTAGTAAGATAGACGTCTGGCTGTTGCTGAAAGTGAATTTAAAATACAATTTAATGCCTGTGAGTTATACCTTAAAGGATAAATAAAAGGATTAGATTTTCTGTTCTGTCTGACAACCGAATCTACAATGATATGAGATAAAATATTAGTTCCAAAATTATTTAAATGAACACCATCTTGCACCAAAACTTCACGAGGGGACCTACAAATGAAAGAATCGTAAATATTAATATACTGACATCTATTGTCATGAAAAAACTGCCGTAGAAAATAGTTAAATTTTTGGCACCGCATCTGGAAATTAAAAGGATTAATTCGAGGGATTACAGAACATACAAATATATTAATATCGTTATAGTTAGTTAGTAGGTCCTTCAATAAATTCTTATAGTCATTTACACATTGTTGAAAAGTTGCTAATTTCCTGCTTATGTCATTTCCTCCGACAGAGAGCACAATGTTTTTGATAGACGTAGCTTCACCAAGTAATTGTAATAATCTCGGTTTAAGTTCGCTAATTGTCGATCCACTGTTGGTATCGATGACACATAATTGTCCTAAGTTGTCTGATAGTCGTAACGAAGAAAGGGACTTCACGAGAGAACTTCCAATGACTAAGGTTTCGGCACACGCGATGGATCTTTGAATGGGCCGAGTTGTAAAATCATGAGTTTTCTTAATGGCTTTAGTTGACTTCTTAAGGTTTTGCTTCTTTATATGTTCATTAACTTTATCAAAATTTATTGGTTGAGTAGGTTTAACAGTGGGAACTGGCACTGGTATCGGACCTGAGACCGCAGATAGTTTCTTGGTTAAGTCATTGATTTGATCCGAGAGTCGCAAAATTTCAATTGACATCTTCTCTATGGCGGCTTCGCACTTTGATTTTTCAGTTGAAGTACAGAAAGGAAAATCAGTTTGTACACTTACACTGGTATTTAGTTCACAAGTTTGAGTTCCGACAGTAGAAAACTGTTGGCTTACACTGGGCACAGAAATCTTGTCCAGATTGTCACTTATTTCAGGATTAGATGGAATAAACTTAGAAAACACAATCTCGATCCATCTGGAACAGTCTGTACCCTGAACATGGAGTTTATTTTTCTTGTTGTAAAATGTTAACGTAGTACTTAATTGATTAGAAGGAGACAAGGACGAATCAAAAGTTTTGAAAATTTGGCCATTTAAGGAGTCATCCTTGAACAAAGAATACTGGTTCGAACAAAACTGAAGTATAAGTCTGTACGTTTCTTCCTTATTAAATGAAATAACAATAGATTTAGTATAATGCGTATAGTCTGCAATGTCAAAATTAAAATCTGGATGGTTCAAAATAAAGTTTTTCCTTTCCAGACTTAAAATGCTGGTCGATGTCGATAAAGTCGGTCGAGATGGAGTTGAATAGTTTGATCTTTTGGAATTGAGGTGTGGGAAGTCTATTTCACTGTCGCTATCAAAGTCAGAGTCTGAGAAATTACTCAGGAAATCGTTCAGTTCCTTCGAAATACTATCATTCATTGTGCAAATTTGAAGTAAAATCACAAGGTACAAAAATGTTTACGACGTCGTCAAGTAGATGACGTCACCAAACAAGGCCATCTTTGAAAAAGAAAGCCTTTGCTGGCATACCACAAATTGAAACTTAAAAATCCTTTGAATAATCACTATATAGATGTTGATTACAGTTCCTCCTTATCCTTGAATGTATTGAAAAAACACTGGTTATAAAAATCTAACTGAATTCTCTACTTTTCGTAAATAAAATTCACTAAAACTAGAGTGGCTTTAGAAGGCCGACTGCTTGACGTGACGTGACGTCATCGCATTTAATATAGTGAGAAGTTATTTTTGCCAAGATGGAATCTGCCGAAAGAATTGAGAACTTCTACATTCCCCGCTATTTGTCAAATGTTACTGAAAAGTCTATTGAAGAAGAATTAATGTTCTCATCTTCACTGATCACCGCTGGTAAGCTGTAGAGCGTGTCGAGATTAATGAGCGGGAATAATAATAATAATAAACTCTTTATTTTACATGGGTCAGAATTAGGCCCAATACACAAGGACATGGTCCTGTCTCACATTCAGCCCATGGGGCAATACATTGGAAAAAAAAAAAAAAAAAAAAAAAAAAAAAAAAAAAAGAAAAAAAAAAAGAAAATAAAATCGAAAATACATAATATCTCAATATACAATTCGTCTGAAATACTAAAAATACACAAGTACATGTGTATCAAATGGACAGATCTATGTTCCGGCGATCAAGTACATGACCACAAATAAATATACAATACTCCACGTACAATTTGTTTAAAAATACACAAGTACATGTGCATGAATGGACAGATTTTCAACCTACAATTTGTTTATAAAATGGATGTAATATATAGTTCCCGCGGCCATGCACACGACCGCAAAAAATCACGTATTGTTTCAACGTACAATTTATTTTCAAATACACAATTACATGTGTAAATAATGGACAGATTTATCTTCCGGTGATCAAGTACATGACAGCAAAAACCATATATCAATTCAATGTACAATTAGTTTTAAAATACACAAGTACATGTGTATAAAATGGACAGATTCATCATTCTGCGATCAAGTACATGACCACAAAAACCAAGGGATAGACAAGTACATCTGCATGAGACGATCAGACATCAAAACATACATATAAAAAAAAAAAAAAAAGAAAAAAGAAAAAAAAAGAAAAAAGAATTGCCAAAGCGTCAGTGCATGTGCTGCGAGCGGGCTACCCAACCCTACTCCATTTTATGTTCTTATTTTCTATGGAGGGGGAGGTAGGATTTGTCCATGCTCAAGACCAGCTTTAAGGATGTTTACTCATCCCCCGACAGTAGTAATTTAGATTTTCAAAATGGTTCAAGATAGGCCAAAATAGAATTGTTGGTGGTGATATACCTGTGGGAAAGGGAAAAATAAAATTAATAAATTACTTAAATCATTAAATCATGGAGAAACACAATTGTTAAGATAGCCATCAGCAAGTAATCCTATAGTAGGGTAGAAGTCTAGGGTTTGTCGACCTATTCTAGAGTTGGACAGTATTTTCCCTCATCCCTAATAAAGCAACGTCGGGCTCGGTTAGCACTTGGATGGGTGACCACCTGGCAACATCTTTTTACTTTTTTTAGCTTATCATGGGGATACTGAAGAAACCTGGGTTTGGTCGTACTGTCCTAGAGTTACACAGGAGTGTACACCATCTCCGCTAGTCTTTGCTAGTGGTCTGTGGAGAGTGTCGAGATGATTGGGCCGGGATAGGGTAGAAGCCTGTCTTAAGTTGACGTTGGACAGTAGTTTACCTCAACCCTGCTAGTGGTCTGTGGAGCGTGTCGAGATGATTGGGCGGGGATGGGGTTAGAAGCATGGCTTTAGTGGACGTTGGACAGTAGTTTACCTCAACCCCGCTAGTGGTCTGTGGAACGTGTCGAGATGATTCGGCGGGGATAGGGTAGAAGCATGGGTTTAGTCGACCTTTTATTAGAGTTGGACAGTAGTGTACCTAACCCCCGCTAGCTAGTGGTCTGTGAAGCGTTTTGAGATTTTGAGATTTCACAATAGGTTAAAAGTGTAAAAATGTAAATCTACAGTCCATGGTTTTCAAGAGTAAATGAACAGCCAATGACTGAAATTTTATTTTATTAATATAATCTACAACTACCAATAATAACAAACTTTACAATTATAACAGGGGTCGTAATATTAATATAATCTACAAAAACCAATATAACAAACTTTATAAATATAACAGGGGTTGTAATATTAATATAATCTACAAATACCAATAATAACAAACTTTATTAATATAACAGGGGTCGTAATATTAATATAATCTACAAATACCAATATAACAAACTTTATAAATATAACAGGGGTTGTAATATTAATATAATCTACAAATACCAATAATAACAAACTTTATTAATATAACAGGGGTCGTAATATTAATATAATCTACAAATACCAATATAACAAACTTTATAAATATAACAGGGGTTGTAATATTAATATAATCTACAAATACCAATATAACAAACTTTACAAATATAACAGGGGTTGTAATATTAATATAATCTACAACTACCAATAATAACAAACTTTATAAATATAACAGGGGTTGTAATATTAATATAATCTACAAATACCAATATAACAAACTTTATAAATATAACAGGGGTTGTAATATTAATATAATCTACAAATACCAATATAACAAACTTTACAAATATAACAGGGGTTGTAATATTAATATAATCTACAACTACCAATAATAACAAACTTTATAAATTTAACAGGGGTTGTAATATTAATATAATCTACAACAGAATCAATTGTATTAAAATAAGATTTTAATAATTCATATTTGTATTTAATCAACTGATTTCATAATTTCATTTATCTTGTAAAAAAATACTATATCATTAAGACCAGTGCACTAGAATTTTTACTTCAGGTACTGCAATTTAAGAGCAACTAAGATAAGTTTTCTTAATTCTATATTAATATAACCACACATTGAAATACAGTTGAAATACTAGTAGCAGCCATAAAACATAGTTCAAAATATCTAACTGAAAAAATCAGTCCTTGTGAGTCTTTTTATGTCTGTTTAAATTACTTTTATCACTGAATGACTTATTACAAATATCACATGTATAAGGTTTCTCTCCAGTATGTGTTCTCAGATGTATTGTTAAAGATTTGCTGTGACTGAATGACTTATTACAAATATCACATGTATAGGGTTTCTCACCAGTATGTATTCTCATATGTCTGGTTAAATCACCACTTTGACAAAAAGACTTATTACAAATATCACATGTATAAGGTTTCTCTCCAGTATGTGTTCTCAGATGTATTGTTAAAGAATTGCTGTGACTGAATGACTTATTACAAATATCACATGTATAGGGTTTCTCACCAGTATGTATTCTCATATGTCTGGTTAAATCACCACTTTGACAAAAAGACTTATTACAAATATCACATGTATAAGGTTTCTCTCCAGTATGTGTTCTCATATGAACTGTTAAATTATTTGATTGATTGAATGACTTATTACAAATATCACATGTATAGGGTTTCTCTCCAGTATGAATTCTTTGATGAACTGTTAGGGAACTATTTGAGGCAAATGATTTACTACAGATGTCACACATAAAATTCTTAGTACTTTTTCTTTTCTCAGAAACTGTAGAACTCTTATCTGGTTTACTTGTTTTGTTGTTTCCATCAGAATCAGTAGAAATGTTATCTGGTTCTTTACTTGTTTTGTTGTTTCCATCAGAATCAGTAGAAATGTTATCTGGTTCTTTACTTGTTTTGTTGTTTCCATCAGAATCTGTAGAAATGTTATCTGGTTCTTTACATGTTTTGTTGTTTCCATCAGATTCTGAAGAACATAACGACCTACAGGTATGAAATTGTCTAAGACAATTTCCTTTCCATACTGGATTGGTTAACCTTGGTAATAGGTACTGAACTTTTTCAATACAATTTGTTTTAACTTGTAAGGAACTTGAGTTTGGAATTATTCCTCTTCCATTGTGAAAATCTACACATCTAAAGACTGCATGTCTTCCTGTAAACACAAGTTGTATCTTCATTTCACACTGAAATAAAAGAAAGAAAGTTCTAAGTTTAAACCATGTACACTTATTAATAACAAGTGGTTGCTTAGCAAGATATGCCCACTTTAAAGTATATTTCTGTTTTAACACAGGTTGAAACCTGATCTCCGGAACATAGATCTGTCCATTTGATGCACATGTACCTGTGTATTTTTAGACGAATTGTATATTGAGATATTATGTATTTTCGATTTTTTTTTTTCCCCAATGTATTGCCCCATGGGCTGAATGTGAGACAGGACAATGTTCTTGTGTATTGGGCCTAATTCTGACCCATGTAAAATAAAGAGTTTATATTTGTCTCTATGGGCTGAATGTGAGACCATGTCCTTGTGTATTGGGCCTAATTCTGACCCCTGTAAAATAAAGAGTTTATTATTATTATTATTATTATTATTATTAAACTCCATTAGTATTTGTAGAAATGAACCAAAATTTGGACTTTCTTTTAGATAATATTATACACACAAAATATAATTTTAATTCACTAAAAATCACAGTGGTCAAGTTTGATACACTCTCTTGGCAGTAAATGTATTGATGTATTATTGTTTATTGCTTTACTGAGACAAGGTCAATAACTCCAGAAATGTTTTTCACAAAATCATCACATTCAAACTTAACCAACATCAATATAAATGATAAGATAGCTAGCCAGGCAAGGTAACCTATGCCCACACATCAACATTGTTAAATCATTTTATCCTTTGATTGATAGCATCTATATACACAATCAAACTCTTCATCTAAGTCGTCAAATTTGAACTTGACGCTGTCTTATCAATTCTAAAGACCACAACAAGTTTCATCAAAATCCATTGATAATTGTAGCTTCTGTTACATCCACAATAAAATTACAGGGCAATAAAAAAAAAGACCGTTCATGAAAATTGACAAGTTTGAACTTGACCGGTGTCTTATCAATTCCAATTATCACACCAAGTTTCATTAAAATAGCTTGCCAGGCAAGTTAACATTCGCCCACAGGCTGCATTGAATTTGAATAATAAATTGCGCAATAACTCAAAAACATTCATTGAAAATTTTCTAAATGCCAATGCTTGCACCAAGATCCATTGAAAATTGCCTCTACACCATTTTGACACTATTTTACAAGGGCAATAACTCACAAAAAAGTTCAAACTTGACAGCTGCTTAAAGCGTATGTATTTTTTGCTTATGTGCAGATTTTACTCATGTGAGTATATTTACACCTAGTTGGGATAAGTTGCAAATTTGCTACAGCCTGTGAGAATATTAGGGCTGCAACAATTCACCGTAAAATCAATGAATCGCGATTCGTTCCTGCTTATCGATGCATTTCGTTAGAAAAAAATAATTGCGATGCATCAGCACGATTCTGATATTTGATTACCTCCCTTCATTTTCCTATAAGAACACAGATTTCTTGCGTATTTAAAAAATTCTGTCGTTATAGGATATTAGAAATTTGTTTTTCATGATTATTTGCGAAAAAAAAGAAATTATTTATTTTTGTTTATTGACGAATAAAAGACAACACCAAAAACATATGTTGCTATTATGCTTATTGAGTAGTTTTTTAAAACACATTATTGTTATGGGCCAGAAATACCCAAAAGTATGCCAGCAAAAATCAAAAAAAATCAATGAAATAGTTTACAATAATTTAATATTTATTATCAAAGAAATAGCTTAAACTTTATTACAAAAATATCATAACAAAATGTTAACTTACAAAATCTTACTCCACGTATAATGTTAAATCCATTTTAATAATGATTTATCCTAACTTGAAGTTAATTCACAGTCATCTGATCAAGCACACAAATCCTTAGTCCCCACATGTAAACAATTAAGAGCGCTGTAACATATCTGATCTAATATTCAGACAATGCCCTTATATATATTACAGTTTTCTATAAAGTTCTTATCCAGAATGCCCTAGTACATTCAGGGGTGTTCCAGAACATTCTATGACCAAATATGGCACTTCTACAATATAAACAAATAAAAGATTAACATTCCAGAATGTTCTACAATGATCTTGAACATTTTACCTTGAATGTTAAAAGATTAGACAAGAACAAAACTTCAGCAAATTCAAATAAACACTATTTGTATATAATAAATTAAGAAGGCATACTTAACATTATGTACTTCGTAATGTCTGTTTGCATAGTTATCAATATTTTTTTCCCGGAAATAGCAGTATGGTATTGCACATGTCGTAATTAATTTCCCTAATATATTTAATAAGATTCAAATAATGTCAAAAACCGTTGTGGTTGAAAAAGCCAGTGAAAAAAACGAAAAATGAAAGCGCTGAGAGAAAATGTAAATCCGAAGTTTGGAAATCATTTTGTTTCTCCAACGTCCCGAAAAGCTAATTATAAATAGAAGGAATGGTCAGAATCGTCTGGAATCGGCTGTGAATATTCAGGACACATATCAGTACCCCTCTGGCAAGTTTCAAATCGATAGCTTTACAACAGTTTCGTGGGAGGGGGGGGGGTGCTTTAGTAAAACAGTGCTGATGAAAACGGATTGTGGCATGTATAAAAAGACTGTACTTGTGCCAAATATTGAAAAGTGTGTTTAAATATTAATATTAATATCAGTTTTCTCTTTCTTTTAACAACGAATCGAGATTTATTATCGCAATAAATAGTGTCGTCGCACGGTATCGTTTTGTGTATTGAATCGCCACTTCAGGAATCATTGCAGCCCTAGAGAATATGTATATTTTTTGTTTTCGGTATTCTGACAATGATGCAAGCCAGTAAATGGTAATTGCTACCTTCTTTTGGACACCTAATGGTTCTTCAACTGTGTCTTGGGAACGAGATAGTTCATCTTCAAGTCGTCTGCAGATGAAATTCAATGTTTCCTTCCACATTCTGAAGTTTTCTAGCCAGTCTGTTTCTTCGAAGTGCTGCAGGACTACCTTGTCAAACCACTCCTACATCAGAGCTTTACTACTTAATTCCCAAACATTTGAGCAACCCAGAGGTAGAGCTCACATAAAGTATCAATAAAATAAAAAAAAATTGAGGCTTCTTTTATATTCACAATAAAAATCTGGCAATGATCTGCCTAAGTCAGGGGCAATAACTCCAAAATTGATCATTGAAAAATCGTCAATTTTGAACTTGAAATTTCAGTGCTCACACCAAGTTTTATCAAAATCCATTGAAAATTGTTGTTTCTATAGCACCCACAATAAAAATTTGACGTGAGTTTACTAAGTTAAGGGCGAAAACACAAAAACTATTCATTGAAACAGTCAAGATAGCTTGCCAGGCAAGGTAATATACGCCCACTGGCAGCATTTATTTCAAATAAAAACTTTTCAGTAAGGTTACAATAAGTGGAATGAAATATTCAACCATCCAACCTATTTTTTTCTAGGGTCTCTAGTTTCATTAAAAACTGTCAAGAATTGTACCTAATAACAACTCATTAAATATTTTTCGGTATTTTTATGATTTGCAATAGGGTTCACCCTTAATAATATTTTGATATTTTTAATTCTTAATAAGGCTCATCCTTGGTTGATATTAAACAATTTCAGCGAGTTTTTCAAAAAGGAATTTTTTAGAGTGTCCACAAGCCAAAAGTTGAAAGCGTTTTTGAAAACAGGCGCAATAACTGACACTAAATATTTTTCGATTTATCTGATTTTCAATAGGGTTTATCCTTGTGAGAAAACAAATACTAAAGCCAAGTTTCATCAAAATCCATTCAAAATTGTTCTTTCTAGAGTGTTTACGAGTTAACGCGTTTTCAAAAACAAGGTCAATAACTTGTACTAAATATTTTTCGATTTTCAATAGGGTTCATCCTTGGGAGACAACAAATAACACAGCCAAGTTACATCAAAATCCATTAAAAATTGTTCTTTCTAGAGTGTTTGCAAGCTAAAATTGAACGCGTTTTCAAGAACAAGGGCTATAACTGACACTAAATATTTCTATTTATTTGATTTATAATAGGGTTCATCCTTGGGTAAAAACAAATACTCAAGCCAAAGTTAATCAAAATCCATTAAGAATAGTTCTTTCTGGAAGCTAAAATTGAATGCGTTTTCAAGAACAAGGGCAGTAACTCATACTAAAATTATTTTTGATTTCGCTGATTTTCAATAGGGTTCATCCTTGAGTTATAACGCACTCTCACACCAAGTTTCATCGAAATCCATCAAGAATTGTGCCATGTAGAGTGTTTACGAGAAAGGGCAATTATTCATATTAGATATATTTTGATATTTTTAATTTTCAATTAGGCTCATCCCTTGCGATATCCAACAATTTCAGTGAGTTTTGTCAACATTGGTCATGAATTGTACCTTCTAGAGTGTTTATTAGCCAAAAAGTTAAACCCGTTTTCAAACACAAGGGCAATAACTGACACTAAATATATTTCGATTTATTTGATTTTCAAAAAGGTTCATCCTTGGGTAAAAACAAATACTCTAGCCAAGTTTTATCAAAATCCATTAAGAATTGTTCTTTCTAGAGTGTTTACAAGCTAAAATTGAACGCGTTTTCAAACACAAGGGCAATAACTGATACTAAATATTTTTCGATTTAACTGAATTTCAATAGGGTTCATCCTTAGGTGATTACAAATACTCATGCCAAGTTATGTCAAAATCACTCAAGAATTGTGACATGTAGAGTGTTTACGAGACAATAATCCAACACATTTTATAGAACAAGGGCAATAATTCCTATTAAATATATTTTGATATGTGCTATTTTCAAAAGGGTTCATTCTTGGGTGATATTAAACAATTTCAGCAAGTTTCGTGAAAATCGGTCAATAACTGTGCTTTGTAGAGTGTTTACAAGCTAAAAATTGAACGCGTTTTCAAAAACAAGGGCAATAACTGATTTTAATTTTTTTCGATTTGACTGGTTTCCAATAGGCTTCATCCTTGGGTGATAACAAATACTCAGGCCAAGTTTCATTAAAATCCATTAAAAATTGTTCTCTCAAGAGTGTTTACAAGCTAAAATTGAACGCGTTTTCAAGAACAAGGGCAATAACTCATACTAAATGTTTTTTGATTTCGCTGATTTTCGATAGGGTTTATCCTTGAGTTATAACATACTCTCACACCAAGTTTCATCAAAATCGGTCAAGAATTGCACGTTGTAGAGTGTTTACGAGCCATTCAAGAACAAGGGCACAAACTCATACTGATTTTTTTCCGATTTCGCTGATTTTCAATAGGGTTCATCCTTGCGTGATCATAAACACCCATATTAAGTTTCATCTAAATCCGTCAAGAATTACACCGTGTAGAGTGTTTACAAGCAATTGTGGACAGACAGACGGACGGACGGACGGAGGGAAACGGGAGGGAAAAATGTGGGTGACGACAATATACGCCCCCCATTTCATGTGGGCGTATAAAAACTGTCAAGAATTGTACCTAATAACAACTCATTGAATATTTTTCGGTATTTTTATGCTTTGCAATAGGGTTCACCCTTAATAATTTTTTGATATTTTTAATAGGATTTTCCCTTTGGGGTTGATATTAAACAATTTCAGCGAGTTTGTCAAAAATGAACGTGTGTTTACAAGCCAAAAGTTTAAAGCGTTTTTGAAAACAGGTGCAATAACTGACACTAAATATTTTTTGATTCATCTGATTTTCAATAGTGTTCATCCTTGGGAGACAACAAATACTCCAGCCAAGTTACATCAAAATCCATTGAAAATTTTTGCTACTATTGCACCCACAATAAGATTTTGACGCAATTTTACTAAGTCAAGGGTAATAACTACAAAAACCTTTTTCATCGAAAAAGAGTTCTGAATAAAGGGGCATTTAGTTTTTGTAGGTCATCAATTTATGAAAACTTTATCAAATCAAAATCTACAAATATATGTCTCTGAACGTATCTAAAAGTTTAAACATAAAAAAATTCAACTCTTAATTTTTAAAAGCCAAAACTATTGAACTGATTTAAAGTTGGGTTCTAGTATTGAGTTAAATCAAGCTTACTAATATATGAATAAATGAATATAATGCAAACTTTAAACATGGGCTCCCTTTGTTTTCATTAATTTATATATATATTCTCTTTTGGGGTTTTTTCATGCCCATTTTTGACTAATTTTTGGACTAGATTTGGAATTTGATGTCTGAAAATGCATTTTGTTTCAGCATTGCTGAGATAATGAGAAATTTTGTCGGCGGAAGGCCAGTAATTCATTTGCCATCTGTTTCCATGTTAAACCACAAAACTATCTAATACTTTTCAAGAAATCTCGTTGCAAACTTTCCAATATGTCAAATGAAAGCCTGGCCAAAACTTAGTTTCTGGACACAAATTCAATTAATCACCACCATGAAAATTTTGAGTTTGACAATGAAAGTAGACCACTATATTTTATCAACATCCACTTGACTGTCACTGCACACCAGAGTTGTTGATTTGGCTCTATATGCCGGACATGACCGGCAGTCATGCCAAGATGACCGTTTGCAAATAGGCTTTGCCGGACATCAAGTATAGGTCAGTGACGTTAAAAAATATAATTGAAAATTAAATTACCTAACTATCACGTTTAGTCAATGAGATTCCTAACACTACCGTACATGGTAAAAACAGACCTATTGCGAACCACTTTAACCTCCCCGACCACTCCATTGAAGACTTGGTAATTATGCCTATTGAGGTGGTTATGTCGATGCCTAATATTAAGCCAAAACATAGAAGATTGCAGCGCAAGAGCTATTGGATGGACCAGTTGGACACAGTATTTCCGAATGGCTTAAACCTTCAGCATGACAACCAAATAATCCCCTTCATCACTACCTATAATCATACTGCTACCAACGCATCGGTAATTGTAAAAAATTACTATAAAACTCTACAAGAGAAATATCCACAGGTTTATACTAAAAGAATTGTTACCGGTACCGCGTTCAAGAGGAATAAAAATCTTAGTAACCATTTAGTCCATGGCAGACTTGAACCACTGCAAAACGTTTTTTCAAATCCATAACTGTTTTATATATATATATCACGTATTACCTTAAATAATTATTAGTCAAATGTCATCAAGCATACACTTTAGTTTATTATAGGTCAATGGGCTCCAGTATTTGAACAGGATAATGAGGACCAAAATTAAAAAGTTATTTTTGTTTTTAAGATTTGGATTTCAGAACGGTTGAAAGATCAAGACTTCCATACTTTTCATGATTATAACCTTAACCATTTTTAACTATTGTTTAAAAACTATCTCATCCTTAATTTTTTTTAAAGTTGTTTCTTGAGAATATTATTCTCATCTCACCCTAACACTACCGGTCAATTAATTTAGTTAATTAAGAGATTAACGGTAAAAGGTGGTTAATTAACAATGAATTTATTGACAATTATTAATCGGCTGCCAGAAAACGCTTCCAGTGTTTTCCCGTTCAAAGAGATTTACTATCTCAAACTACTTACTTTTAACAAACAGTTGACACGATAATCTGTTATGTGTTTAATCCTATAGTTATGCCATCAAATTTTAATGGGTCATTATTCATTGATATAATTGTATATCAAGTCTATTTTACGATAATTGTCTTCCGATTTCATCAGTACCAACGTAAACATGACGAAGAAAATGTCGGCCCTCACATAGAATTTATTTACGATGATAGGTTTTCCGGTCATTGAGAATTCTTCTTTTTAACAATTATAAAGTTGACAGAAAGTTCAAATTTTTACAGCTATACAGGGTACATACAAAACAATCATCTAAACATTATACAATATGATAACAAGAATATTTTTAAGATATTTGTGCAAGGCATTGAGTGTAAGTTCGGAGAGATAGATATATATATATAAAACAGCTAGAGGGATGCCTTTTCTTAGGTCTTTATAAAATTATATAGATATTTCCATTTGGCTATTTCATTCTCATTTTGGGTGATTTCAATGTTAGCTTTTGATATCAAAAATTGAATGTATTTAGTTTCATTTGGTATTTCGCGTCTAATTTTACTTTGATAGATGAGGTATTTTGTCAGAATTAAACAGTGGTTGATACAGTTAATTTCATTGCTGTCTAGGAAAGGGTCAAAGTCATTTGTATAAAATCCTAAGTGTATAATTTCATAAGTGATTTTAATTGATATATTGTTTTTGTCTATGATTTCATGTAGCTTGCTCCATATTTGTAGTGTATATACGCATTGAATATATAGAT
Organism: Nipponacmea schrenckii; assembly: GCA_030562195.1. NCBI lineage: Eukaryota > Metazoa > Mollusca > Gastropoda > Lottiidae > Nipponacmea > Nipponacmea schrenckii. The sequence continues at coordinate 20,539,929 of CM060203.1, forward strand.
GATCTATTGTTTCAATGGTAGAATTACAAAAGTCGCAAAGTGTTGTTTCGGCTAATTTGAATTTAAAAAGTTTAGAATTTGTATATATAATTTTATTTATATATTTGTACTGGAAATTTCAAGTTTTTTCATCTAAACAATAGTTATATAGATTTCGGAAAGTTGAGTTGATATCATTTTCATGTAACGTGATTTCCAACTCCTCTTCCCATTTAATAATTGAGTTTGGTTTAATAAACTTAGCATTGATATGTTTTTTGTAAATGTCTGTTGGTTTTATTGTGTCATAGTTGGTGTTGTAGAATTTGGTCAAATTACATGTTATATCGGTTTTGAGTTTTGTTATATAATTTGTAGGGGCTGAGACCGGGGTTTTATTGTTGTTTGCGGTTTTAAATTTTACAGTTTGCTGAATAGTATTTTTGTAACCTTTTGCTATAAGCTTTTCAGAATCAGTCAGATTATGTTGGGAGTTTGTTATAAAATCTGAAGTATAAAGAAAATTATGTTTTATTAGATTTGAAATTATACACGTTGAAGAATTAATATTTATATGTTTGTTTAAATAGGCAATTTGATTTTCTATTCCAATTTGTTTGTCGATATTTGTGGTATATATTTCATACCAATTTAGATACATTTGTTTATAAAATGGGGATTTAATAGTTATTTTGTCTTTTTGGAAATTACATGATGCCAAAACAAAAGGATTGTAAGGTTCTAAACATGTTTGTAAGGTAGCCATCCAATTTTGATTCCTATCTATAAGAAACATTTTTTTAATCCAAAATAGAGATTTACAAGCGTGGTGTTCTCGTAAATTAAGTCTATTTAATCCACCCTTAAACTTATATTGATAGATTTGTTCTCTTTTGAGCTTGTCTGGCCCATTCCAAAGAAACTTAAAGAATACATGATTTAATTTTGTAAAAATGTCATCCGGCGTATATAGTGTCTGGAGTTGTAATGTTATTTTGGATACCGTATATTTCCGTGTATAATGCGCAGGTTTTTGCCATAAAATGGGCCCAACAAAGAGGGGGTGCGCACTATATACGGGTAAATAAATTTGGAGTATTTTTTCCCAACGAAAATGCCGCAAGTCGATGTTAAGGATCCGCCATTTTGTCTTCCTTCATCGACACTCGCGGTAAAATTGATTTGTGTAAAAGATTGAATTATGATTTTAATAACGGCCCAATATGATTAATATCTTATAAATTAAATATTTATTGTTAAATATTTGAACAAAACTAAAATGATTCAAGTTAATAACTTTGTTTTTAAAATGGAAAATGTTACGTGAAATCGAGAGGTACCAACAAAAATAATGTTCACGGCCAAAGCATTTTGGATGGCTTTTATAGTAGGAACAATTGATTGTCATGCTTGATGACATGCCTCAATACGTAATCGAGTCTTGCCTGAATATAAATACGGTTACCATAATAACTGGGTTTTAATATAATCCATTGTTTTCCTTATTATTCATCAGATATGATACACAAGGTTCACGCCGTCAATTTTTTCATTTCCGTTGAGAGGCAATACAAGTCGATAAATCTATGCGGGGGGTAAAAGCAGACGATAAAAATAAACTATTGAGCGAATCCTGTCACTCCAGCGATGATTAAAGACTTAATTAAGAAAGACAATGATATTTATTTACGTTAAACAAACGAAACAATCACAATTAAGTATTCACACAAAAGGAACTGACGCAATATCATGATTATTATTCGCATTATGATTACAAGTATAATGGGGCCTATTAGTCTTACACCAAATCTTCTATAACACCCAATACCAAGTCAGTTACCGCTAGACCTTCGAATTCCTGTCAATGATATCTTCTTCAATACGTCTAAGTTTACCGGGTAATTGCACATTTTTCTTCAAGATGAATATCATCCTCGGTAGCGTCCATAGCATTAAAAATACCGAATCAGGTGAGAAACGTAATAGAGCTGTATCTCAGTTAAGTCGTGTACAATTTATCGATTAGTATAATAATCAAGTATTCACACAAAATGAACTGACGCAATATCATGATTATTATTCGCATTATGATTACAAGTATAATGGGGCCTATTAGTCTTACACCAAGTCAGTTACCGATAGCCCTTCGAATTTCTGTCAATGATATCTTCTTCAATACGTCAAAGTTTACCGGGTAATTGCACATTTTTCTTCAAGATGAATATCATCCTCGGTACCGTAAATTAATAGCATGATACATGATTGCTAAATAACACTCAATAATACCATTACGAGAGATTAGAAGCAATAACTACGGGATTAAAATGGATTTTATTATAAAAATAAATAGTAGAAACGTAAGTTGCAGTGGAACATTGTTTATTATAAAAAAAATCTATGAATGGTGACTTACATATTGACAACTATTTCCCGATATCGGTGTCTGTGAAATGCCAACTTAAAGTCGTATTTTTGGCGCGAAAAGGGGTGCGCACTATACATGGGTAAATGAATTTTCCCCGATTTCGCGGAGGCAAGGAAGGGGTGCGCATTATACATGCCTGCGCACTATATTCGGAATTATACGGTAAGCAGAATGTTTTGATTATTGATATTTTCCCTGTTAATGTTAAATTTCTTCCTTTCCATTTTGATAAAATATTTTCTATTTCTTGTATTTTTTATATATATCCATCAGTGGACTTACCTGGTGTCATACCTTTACATCAAAATCCCTCTAAAATCCGATAAATCCCCAAAATAAAGTAGTTAATCATAAAACGCTTGAGCCAACCATAAAGCGATTTTCAAATCGTGTAAATATAAAGGGAAGTAACTCTAACATGTGGGTTTTCACACGTCCTTGACCCCTACTGTTGAATTGCACAATGATGTTTTAGCGTTGATTTACCAGACGCTTTTATTCTCAAACTGAATGGAATCGTCGCTGGCTCACTTTTTTTTCAGAATATATATTTATTGTGGCTTTTTAAAATTTGGTAAAGTGTGGGATGCATACTTATTTAACTAATAGTCAATATTAAACACAAATATAAGCCGTAGGACGAGTGTATTCTAACGCCTATTATCCCTTTAAATCTAATGCTTCTGTTTTTGAAAAGTTTACTGAAAGGCCCGATATAGGTCTAAATTGTTTGAGAACCTCGATTAGGTGTCTTACGGATTTATAATCTTTGAAAAACATGTCAAGTCATCTGCAAATCCAATTATTTTTAATGTGGTTTTTCCAAAATCAAGTCCGTGGATATTGGGATCTTTTCTTACATTTATACAGTGGATTTCTATGACGAGATTGAATAGGTTGGGAGACATTGGATCACCTTGTCGTACACCTTTTTCTATTGGGAAGAAATGAGTAGTTTGATATAGCAAATTCAATTTCATTATATAAAGTTAGTATCCATCGTATGAATATTTTACTGAAACCAAAATGCCTTTGAACTTTTACCATAAATTGATGACAAATTGAATCAAATGCTTTAGAAAAATCAATTGCCAAAAGGAGCCCAGATATGTGTTTTTGTTGAGCTAATTTTATACAGTCATCTATAATTTTGATATTCTCTACCATGTGCCTACCCGGGACAAATCCTGTCTGGTTCGGATGGATAATCTTTTCCAAAAAATGTTTTAAACGTATTGATAAAACTTTACTGGCAATCTTAACGTCTACGTTGATAAGCGAGATCGGTCGCCAGTTACTTATGTCCAATTTATTTTTATTAGGTTTTGGAAGCAGCTTTATTATTGATTGCCGTTGGGATGTCGAAAGGCATTTATTTTCGAAACCCTCATTAAGTGAGTTTAGAACATAAGTGTGTATGTATGGCCAAAAAATAAATAGAATTCGGTCATTAGACCATCATTTCCGGGAGATGAGTTTAATTTTAATGTCTTGATTGCCTCTCGACACTCCAATTCATCCAATTTATATTCAGGTAAATAATAAATTTATATTCAAGACACTGAGATTCAGTATCACTTAGTACTGGGGTATTTTCTCTAATTAAAAATTGTATATCAGGTTCAGCTTGTTTTGCGTCCTTTTTATATATTTGGCTATAATATTTTTTAATTTCGTGCATTGTCTTTTGGTTTCTGTAAAACTATTCCATCATCTATCCTATATAGTTTGTTTATCGACGTAGATATTTGCTTATTTCTTTCGAGGTTAAGAAAGAATGTTGTATTCTTATCGCTTTCGTAATAATTTTGTATTTTAGACCTAATTATTGCGCCTGTGGCTTCATTTTTGTAAATATCATCTAATTTGTTTTTGGTGATTTCATATTGTTTTAAAGTATTATATGTCTCATTGTCATTGGAAAGGTGTAAAACATCCTCTAGTTTTTCAAGCTCTGTGCTTAAAGATTGTTTAATTTCTCGTTTAACTGCTTGTTTTTCCTTACAATATTCAATTGTATTTATCTTTATTTTAAATTTTAAAAAATCCCACATTCCCCTTTTATCAGATGTATCGTGATATTCAGATTTCCATGCATTTAATGATTGTGTTATCAATCGAATATAATTTAAATCTGTTGTCAAAGTCGAATTAAATATCCAAAGTTTTGGTCCACGTTTTTCAGTGGTATGGTCTATTGTTAAGATAATTGCTAAATGATTGCTAAATGTTGTAGGTTTGATTGATGTTTTCGTTATATATTTCAGTGAGGTTTCAGAAACTAGCCAGTAGTCCAGTCTACTGTGAATTGGAGGGGTGGGTTGTCTCCAGGTGAATTGTTTTTTTAGTGGGTTATATAATCTATAAATATCGAGGAGGTCGAAAGTTGTTAATATGTTTTTAATTTTTTCTAAGCCTCTTTTTTTGATTTTATACTTACCTCCATATCGATCAAGTTCGATGTTTAGCACATTGTTAATATCACCACCCATTATAACGTTTGGATCTTGACAACCAATGTTTGTTTGTATTGTGTCTGAAATTCTATCTAATAACCTTTGGAAGTAGATTTCTTGAGCTTTGTCATGATTTGGACTATATGTATTTACAAGAATATATGGAATTTGTTCTACGTCTGCAAAAAGGAGGTTGTGATAACCGTCTTCGTCCGAAATTTGCTATGTCTGATTTGCAGAATATTGCAGTGCCAGCAGAGTTACTAGCGCCATGAGAGAAATAAATTTCCCCACCCCATTCATCTTTCCATTTAATTTCGTCTTTTGAAGTGCTATGTGTTTCTTGTAGGAATGTTATATCAAAATGATTGTAGCGGATCCATGTTAATATTTTCTGTCTTTTTAAAGTATCTCTCAGGCCCCTAACATTTATTGAAGCTAATTTTAAAGGGAATTTAAAATCTTAAGGCTTTAACTGTCAATTGTATACGCAATTCAGTGCCTGTATTTGTTAGTTGTGTTATCATATGAAATGTGTAATTGTAGAGATGTTTTTGTGTAAAAAGTATGTGTATAGCTTGGTGTATATAGAAAATGTTGAAAAGATCAAAACTAAATTTGGGCATTAGCATAGGTGAATATTAGCTCTTTCAAATGTATCATTAACTATAGGTCAAAAGTGAATATTGAGTGAGAGATTTTAAAATTAACTAGGTAAAATAATGTACAGGGTAATTTTTTTATATGTTTGTGTGTGTTTGAAAAAAAAAAGAAAAAAAAAAAAAAAAGAAAGTTCAATTAAATGTCATTGGCAGGTTATTTTCTATTGAAATTTTACTATTCCTTTCAAAAAATGTGCGTAGTTATATAAGTTTTTATCGTTCTTACAAGTAGGATATGAAACAGCTACTATTTTTGGACAAATCGGAAAGACCTCGAGAAAATTTACCGTCATTTTTCTCAGTATTGGTGTCATTCAAAACCCTTCGTTTTTCTTATGTTCAACCAGAAGTACATCGTCGGTGAAAGTAAACTAAAAATCGGTATTTGTAACTTCGTAAAAAATATTAAATTTAACTGTAAATATTTGATGATCGGATTGTTTTGTTTTTGTGATTGATGTATGACAGTATGTTCAGAAACTTAAAGTCCCAATTATGATGAATATAACTAAACATTCATGCATTGAAATACATTTTACAGTTGGATACTAGTTGAATAGTACTTAGTGTAGTAGTTTTGACATCAACAAAACATCGTTAACAAAATGTCCTGCTGGATAAAAAATAATATTAGCCCTGCTGCACACAAAACCACTTTTTAGAAATAACCTTCTGCCAATAAAATTTCTCATTATCACAGAAATTCTGAACAAAAAAAGAATTTCAGACATCAAATTCTCAATCTAGTAAAAAGATAGCTTGCCAGGCAAGGTAACATAAGCCCAAAAACTCACAACCTGTTCATGGAAAATCGTCAAAATCAAACTTGACCACCATCTTATCTATTTCAATATTCACACCAATTTTCATCAAATCAATTAAAAAATCGTTGCTAGTTTTACACCCCCCAAACAATTATTGACGCAATTTTATCAAGTCAAATGCAATAACTCAAAAACTATTCATTAAAATAAGTCGTCTAACTCAAACTTGACTACTGTCTTATCAATTCTAACACCATGGTCCATAAAGAACCTTTGAAATTTAAAGCTTCTTATTGCAACCACAATTGAATTTAGACGCAATTTTACTAAGGTAAGGGCAATAACTCAAAACCGTTTATTGAAAAATTGTCAAATTCAAACTTGATTGAGGTTTCATCAAGTCCAATGCTCACACCAAATTTCATCAAAATCCTTTGAAAAAAAACATTCACTGAATTAATATTGAAGTTAAGGCAAAAACTCAAAAACTGTTGAAATCGTCAAATCGTCAAATGAGAACTTGACCACCATCTTATCTATTTCAATACTCATTCCAAGTTTCATCAAATCTATTAAAAAATTGTAGCTTATTTTGCACCCACAAATATTTTTGACGCAATTTTACTAAGTCAAGGGCAATAACCTAAAAACCGTTCATGCGAAAATTTCCATTTTCAAACTTGACCGAGATATCATCAATATATACATGTATACCAAGTTTCATTAAGATCGGATAAAAACTGTAGCCTCTATTGTGGATACAACCCAAATTTGACGCGTTTTTACTAAGTCAAGGGCAATAACTCAAAAAACGCTCATGCGATAATTTCCATTTTCAAACTTGACCGAGATATCATCAATATATACATGTATACCAAGTTTCATTAAGATCGGATAAAAACTGTAGCCTCTATTGTGGATACAATCCAAATTTGACGCGTTTTTACTAAGTCAAGGGCAATAACTCAAAAAACGTTCATGGGATAATTTCCATTTTCGAACTTGACCGAGATATCATCAATATATACATGTATACCAAGTTTCATTAAGATCAATTAAAAACTGTAGCCTGTATTGTGGATACAACAAATGTGTTTGTCGAAAAATTGTCATTTTTTAACTTGAATGCCGTCTTATCAATTCCAATGCTCACATCAAGTTTCATTGAAATCCATTGAAAATTGTAGCTTCTATTGTGTCTACAACAAATATTGAGGCAGGGGCAATAACTCAAAAACCCTTCTTTGAAAAAATTGTCAAATTCAAACTTGACAGTAAACCAAGTTTCATTAAAATCCATATAAAATTGTGTCTACAACAAATCTTGACGGACCAACAGACCGAAGACAATATACATCCACATATTCATGTGGGCGTTTAAAAATTGGATCTTCTAGTGCACCCACAATAAAATTTTTACACAATTTTACTGAGTCAAGAGTAATAACCTGACCACCGCCTTATCAATTCCAGTGCTCATACTAGGTTTCATCAAAATCCATTTAATATTGTAGCCTCTATTGGACCCAGAATAAAATTTTGATGCAATTTTACTAAATCAAGGGCAATAACTCAAGAAATGTTCATCGAAAAATCAAATTCAAACTTGACCGCTTTCTTATTAATTCCAATGCTCACACTAAGTTTCATCAAAATCCATTGAAAATTGCACCCACAATAAACTTTTGTTGTGTATACAACCCGAATTTGACACGTTTTTACTAAGTCAAGGGCAATAACTCAAAAACTGCTCATGCAATTATTTCTATTTTCGAACTTGACTGAGATATCATCAATATATACATGTATACCAAGTTTCATTAAGATCGGATAAAAACTGTAGCCTCTATTGTGGATACAACCCAAATTTGACGCGTTTTTACTAAGTCAAGGGCAATAACTCAAAAACCGCTCATGCGATTATTTCTATTTTCGAACTTGACCGAGATATCATCAATATATACATGAATACCAAGTTTCATTAAGATCGGATGAAAACTGTACCCTCTATTGTGGATACAACCCAAATTTAACGTGTTTTTACTAAGTCAAGGGCAATAACTCAAAAACCCATTCATGCGATAATTTCCATTTTCGAACTTGACCGAGATATCATCGATATATACATGTATACCAAGTTTCATTAAGATCGGATAAAAACTGTAGCCTCTATCGTGGATACAACAAATGTGGACGGACCGACGGACGGGGGCGACGGCAATATACGTCCACATTTCCATGTGGGCGTATAACAATTAAAGCTTCGTTTCTACAACAAATGTTGACGGACGGATGGACACGGGTGACGCCAATATAGGTCCACATATTCATGTGGATTTATAAAAACAGCTCCCCTAAATATCCATTGAGGGATAAGGTTTTGCGGTTTATAATGCAGTTTTGCATAACACTATTTCAATGATATATTTCCTTTTTTCATTGCTTAAATTCCACAGAAATATGAATCTGGATTGGATAGGGTGTATTCAATAGAACAAGTAAATATGCAAAATATATAAATCAATTGGCTTTCTATTCCTGTTTATTGAAAATCATCTACAATCAGACTCTATGTTAAATTATATTATTACCTGCATCATTCCCTAAAATAATCATTGTTATGTCACAAAATACTGGCAAAAAATGCTTCTAATATGCCTTTTTGACATTTCCACTCCTAAAGACAACATGTTAGCCTTTCTTATCCACAGGTAGGTTTGCATTCTTACATCATCATTCCAGGTTTATGACATTTAACTGGACAAAATGACACATAAATCAAATTTGTACACAAAAATTGAATTACAAGGTCCTGAGGTGGACGAAATACAGGCCTCGAAATTTGCTTCCCCAGCGTAAACGGTAATTTTCATCACGTAACCAATAGTTCGGTTCGGACTCAAACGTTCGCGAAACCGATCGGTTACGTGAATCGGTTACGTCGTTTAGTGGTATCGGCATAATTCTGTATTCCGGACATGACTGCCCCCTTGATCCCACGTCTGTTGGCTTCCTTTCTGATATCTGAGAGGTGTGTCGAACAAACTTTACATTCCAGTTTTTCAATATTTCCATCATCGCCGATTTCAACAATTTTAAAATCTTTATTGAATGACCATTTATTGAAAGTCTTAACAGTGACGCTTTCTGGTTTACGATTTGGCTGTGCCATTTTCTAACAGGTGACCGAACTGGCAACAGTACAAGATTGACTCTAGGCTAATAGTTAATAAATGTTTAGTTACGCCGGAAAATCACAACTAGCTGATATGTAACTTTTTTTTTATTAATAATATTTTATTGACAGGTAAAATTTATTTAGTAGCTATTGTTTGTTGAATTTAATAAGTGAGAGTAAAACCAAAACGTCATTGAAACAATAAAATCAATTAAATCTATATAAAATGATCAAATAGAGATGAAAGTTACATTACATAGGCCCTACTACAATAACAAAGAAACAATATTAATCATATGCATGGCCTAACATTGGCCCGGGAATGAGGATAATAAATTTTTCTTCCTAAGATTGGTTCAAGCGATGATCCCGTGTTAGATAATACTACTGCCATAAAACAATGTGGAATTTTTATTAGTAGCGTATTGAAAATGAAATAGTTTAACATCCTGCCACCTTCACGATGAGTTTTACCGATTGAAAACTGATTTGAGACAGTTTTACTGTTATCGTTATACGGCAAAAGTTCACGTAACCGATTTTTCGTTCTGCCCATTTAGAATTTGCGTAACCGACACGCGAACGATCGTAACGTTCGCATCAAAATTCGAGGCCTGAAATAGGATGTTTTTAAGGGGGGAAGCAAGGGTTCTGACTTTCTACAGCAGTGTTTTAGTATAATGTACGAGTTACTCTTCACAGGAGCAAAAGTTGTACGCTCAAGTTGAATAATTTACCATCTCCTTCCATGTTAAATCACAAAATTCAACCTTCTATAACTTTTTTTTGCTAGAATTCTTGTTGAAAACTCTGCAATATGTCATATGAAATCCTGGCTAAAACTTGGTTTCTTTACAAAAATTCTAGTCAAAATGAAAGTAAACCACCAGGGCTGTCAACAGCATTATCAGCAGCAGGGGTTGAAATTAAGAAAACCGGGTCAGGAACATACTGGGCCCCTAACTACCACAAACCAAATCTACCAACTTTATTTCTTTCACAAGATCTACCGTTTTCAATATCAAAATTCTTTACCATAAATCAATAAAATATTCTTTACTTGTATTTTAATTGCCGGTGACACGCGTTTATCTCATCCCAGGGATTCAAATTAAGACAGTCACGTCAGGAGCCCACTGGGCCCCTAACATACAATTTTTTTGTGCCCATTGAAATTTTTTAGTAAAATAAAATAGTCATTCTTTCTTCTTGTTCCAGTTTCCAGTTTAATTACACCCTCTAAAAATCTCCACAAGAATTTAGAAGATAGCTTGCCAGGGAAGGTAACATACGCCCACTGGCAGCATTGAATTTGAAAAATAAATAGAGCAATAACTTAAAAAACATTCACTGAATTAATATTGAAGTTAAGGGCAAAACTAAAAAACTGTTCATAGAAAATTGTCAAATTAGAACTTGACCACCATCTTATCTATTTCAATACTCATACCAAGTTTCATCAAATCTATTAAAAAATTGTACCTTATTTTGCACCCACAACTATTTTTGACGCAATTTTACTAAGTCAAGGGCAATAACCCAAAAACCATTTGTTAAAATAAAGTCAGAAATTCAAACTTGACTAATGTCTTATCAATTCTGATGACTACACCAAGTTCCATCAAAATCCTTTGAAAATTAAAGCTTCTTATTGCAACCGAATAGAATTTTGATGCAATTTTACTAAGTCAAGGGCAATAACTTAAAATAATTCATTGAAAAACTGTCAAATTCAAACTTGACTGAGGCCTAATCAATTCCAATGCTCACAACCAAGTTTCATCAACATCCTCTGAAAATTTGAGGATTTATTGCATCAAAACTAAAATTTTGACAAGTCAAGGGCAATAACTCAAAACCGTTCATGCGATAATTTCCATTTTCGAACTTGACCGAGATATCATCAATATATACATGTATACCAAGTTTCATTAAGATCGGATAAAAACTGTAGCTTCTATTGTGGATACAACCCGAATTTGACGCGTTTTTACTAAGTCAAGGGCAATAACTCAAAAACCCATTCATGCGATAATTTCCATTTTCGAACTTGACCGAGATATCATCAATATATACATTTATACCAAGTTTCATTAAGATCGGATAAAAACTGTAGCTTCAAATGTGGATACAACACAAATTTGACGCGTTTTTACTAAGTCAAGGGCAATAGCTCAAAAACCGTTCATGTGATAATTTCCATTTTCGAACTTGACCGAGATGTCCTTAATACATACATGTTTACCAAGTTTCATTAAGATCGGATAAAAACTGTAGCCTCTATTGTGGATACAACCCAAATTTGACGCGTTTTTACTAAGTCAAGGGCAATAACTCAAAAACCGTTCATGCGATAATTTCCATTTTCGAACTTGACCGAGATATCATCAATATATACATGTATACAAAGTTTCATTAATATCGGATAAAAACTGTAGCCTCTATTGTGGATACAAACCAAATTTGACGCGTTTTTACTAAGTAAAGGGCAATAACTCCAAAACCGTTCATGCGATAATTTCCATTTTCGCACTTGACCGAGATATCATCAATATATACGTGTATACCAAGTTTCATTAATATCGGATAAAAACTATAGCCTCTATTGTGGATAAAACCCAAATTTGACACGTTTTTACTAAGTCAAGTGCAATAACTCAAAAACCATTCATGCGATAATTTCCATTTTCGAACTTGACCGAGATATCATCAATATATACAAGTATACCAAGTTTCATTAAGATCGGATAAAAACTGTAGCCTCTATCGTGGATACAACAAATGGCGACGGACCAACGGACGGACGGACGAACGGGGGCGACGGCAATATACATCCACATTTCCATGTGGGCGTATAAAAACAAGGGAAATAACTGACACTTAACATTTTTCGATTTTTCATCTCTTGGGGAAACAAATACTAAAACCAAGTTTCATCAAAATCCATCAAGAATTGTTCTTTCTAGAAATACCCAATATCGTTCGATTTCGCAGATTTTCAATAGGGTTTATCCTTGAGTTATAACACACTCTCACACCAAGTTTCATTGAAATCGGTCAAGAATTGCACATTGTAGAATGTTTACGAGCCATTCAAGAACAAGGGCAAGAACTCATACTAAATTTTTTTCGATTTCGTTGATTTTCAATAGGGTTCATCCTTGCGTGATCATAAACACTCATATTAAGTTTCATCTAAATCCGTCAAGAATTACACCTTGTAGAGTATTTACGCGCAATTGTGGACAGGCCGACAGACGGATCATGTGGGCATATAAAAATCAGTGAAAGGAAACGGCGAGATTGTTTTACGGTTGTTCGCACAATATGGGTAGTTTTGTAAATCAGGATCTGTCAATAATGTGCAACTTTTTAGATTGAGACTAAAAATGGTTTATGAACTACATAAACTCAATGGATTAAGTCAAATCTGGTGTTAGTGTTAACACCAACACATAACACAACATTTGAACTCCTTCTTCATGTTAATATATTATATTATCTGGTGTTAACACCAAATAAACCACGTTAAAAAAAAATACCAAATAAGGTCAATTAAAGCTTTTATTTTATTTTATCAAATCATCAAAAACATTTCAGAAACTTTAGTCAAGTCTAAACACATATATACAGATAGGTTCTATGTGATATTTAACACCACAGAAATCATACTGATAATAAGCTTGTGTTACACGTTCAGTGTTAATATTTAACTACGGTGTTCTAATTCTTTACTAACACCATTGTTAACACTAAAACCAGATTTGACCTCATGTAAACACAGTGTTCGGCAATAAAGCTGTTTTTAAATCTAGCTTTACTCACAATTCTCAGTGGAAACACAGCGTGTTCAACAATAAAGCTGGCTTTAAATCTAACTTTACTCACAATTCTCGGTGGAAACACAGCGTGTTCGACAATAAAGCTGGCTTTAAATCTAACTTTTCTCACAATTCTCGGTGGAAACACAGCGTGTTCGACAATAAAGCTGGCTTTAAATCTAGCTTTACTCACAATTCTCAGTGGAAACACAGCGTGTTCAACAATAAAGCTGGCTTTAAATCTAACTTAACTTCACAATTCTCAGTGGAAACACAGCGTGTTCGACAATAAAGCTGGCTTTAAATCTAGCTTTACTTCACAATTCTCAGTGGAAACACAGCGTGTTCGACAATAAAGCTGGCTTTAAATCTAGCTTTACTTCACAATTCTCAGTGGAAACACAGCGTGTTCGACAATAAAGCTGGCTTAAAATCTAACTTTACTTCACAATTCTCAGTGGAAACACAGCGTGTTCAACAATAAAGCTGGCTTTAAATCTAGCTTTACTTCACAATTCTCAGTGGAAACACAGCGTGTTCAACAATAAAGCTGGATTTAAATCTAGCTTTACTCACAATTCTCAGTGGAAACACAGCGTGTTCAACAATAAAGCTGGCTTTAAATCTAGCTTTACTCACAATTCTCAGTGGAAACACAGCGTGTTCGACAATAAAGCTGGCTTTAAATCTAGCTTTACTTCACAATTCTCAGTGGAAACACAGCGTGTTTGACAATAAAGCTGGCTTTAAATCTAACTTTACTCACAATTCTCAGTGGAAACACAGCGTGTTCGACTCAAGTGTGAAAATCCTTTGTTTCTTTAACGTCATTGATTACTAATCAGTTTCTAATTTAGAGATAATTACCTAATTACTTAATCCCACCCGGTCTCAATTTAAATACTCCATATCATTCACTTGAAAATATGTATTTAAAAATGCGGATACAAATTAATGCGATCACGGATAGGTCGCATTTAAAGCATTAATTTCTATCTCGCAATAATTTGTAGCCTTACAGTATACCTTTAATATGTACAGTATGTAGGACACGGGGCCTCGGTTTATTGTCCCATCTGAACAACTAGACGCTTTTTCCATGTCAGTCCCTCCGACCTGCATCACTGACAAAGGGGGGGGGGGGGTTAAACTGGGCTAAATTCGAGGGTCAAGGAATTGTAATACTGTCGAAATTTTTAGTACTGAAATTTAATTGGTTAACAAATTTGATACATTAAAGTGATACTGCGTCTTAGAGTGAACATAAAATTTTAGTTCTCAAGAATGGTCAATATGAGTATATATTCATCAGAGAACAAAGAAAGTTACTGAATCCCTTAAAATCTAGAAAACTCACAAAACTAAGTCAATTTTGAAAAACGCTTAATCAATTTATTAAGCATTTTTCAATAATCAAATGCATCTTTATGGATAATTACTTAGTTTTTAGGATATTTATTTATCTTTTGTATGTTATTTATGGCAGCAGGTATATTTACTGATGAATAGAGCTTTTATTGACCAAGTTCAAACTTTTATGTTCATTCTAAGACCTATTATCATTTTAAGCTTTTAATGTCTCTCTCTTGTCCAATAAACTTCGTGGCCGTCATGTGAACGACCGTCCATTAATTGATCGCTACAATAATATAATAGTCCGCTAAAGCCTAGATGCAGTGTACGAAACGCCCCCTCGAGTTTGACTTATCGCGTAACTGAACATTTTGAACGTAATTGTATGGAGATTTATATCCTACACCTCTTTAGTTCCTGGGCTAACGATTACTGATAACGCCAAGTAGTGTGCGATGAGAGAAATTTTATCAGGAAATAAAATGAAATGGAGTTTTCCATCCTACTCTTCTGTATCACATGGGCTAATGAAGACTTGGAGAAAACATTGAAATGCAATGGAGTTTTACGTCCTACTTTTCTGTACCTAATGGGCTAATGAAGACAGAAAGAAAAAATTGGTTTGAAATAAATGGAGTTTTACGTCCTACTCTTTTGTACCTTATGGGTTAATGAAGACAGGGAGAAAACATTGAAATGAAATGAATGGAAATAAATTGCATGTCCATTCTAAGATGTAGTATCTAAGTATAGTATCAATTTGTCCAGTTTACATCATCTGTTAGTTCATGTAATTCTACAAACTAACAATTTTATTCATAACTCACTCTTTTTATTGCCAGTAAAGGGAAGTAACTTTGTTATTTGTCGACAGTGTTTATGACTACTTCATTGATATTCATTCATATGCAGCATTGATTTTGAATAAAAACTTGACAGTACGGTAACAATCAGCGGAATGAAATATTCAACCTTCCTCCATATACTTTTTTGCTAGGGTGCTTAGTTTCATTAAAATCTGTCAAGAATTAACAATTAACTCATTGAATATTTTTCGGTATTTTTATGATTTGCAATAGGTTTCACCTTTGGGTGATGAACAATTTCAACAAGTTTCATAAAAATCTGTAAAGAATTGTGCCTTGTAGAGTATTTAAGAGACAAAATTCAAAATCGTTCTAAACAACAAGGGCAATAATTCATATTAAATATTTTGTGATATTTCTTATTTTCAATAGGGTTCAACCTTGGGTATAATTTACAATTTCAGCAAGTTTTGTCAAAATCTGTAAAAATGCCTTCTGGAAAGTTTACCAGCTAAAATTTTGACGTGTTTTCAAAAACAAGGGCAATAACTGATATTAAATATTTTTCAATTTTTGATTTTTAATAGGGTTCCTTGGGTGATTTCAAATACAAGTACTCTTATCCCATGATTCATCAAAATCCTTAAAGAATTGTGCCTTGTAGAGTTTTAACGAGGCAAATATCAAAACGCATTTAAAAGAACAAGGGCAATAATTCATATTAAGTATATTTCAATAGGATTCTTTTTTTAATGATAACACTCTCATGTAGAATGTTGACGAGTCAAAAATCAAACGCGTTTAAAAGAACAAGGGCAATAATTCATATTAGATATATTTTGATTTTCAATAGGGCTCATCCCTGGGTGATATTAAACAATTTCAGCGAGTTTTGTCAAAATTGGTCAAGAATTATGCCTTGTAGATAGTTTACAAGCCAAAAACATGAACGCGTTTTAAAAGATAGCTTGCCAGGCAAGGTAACTTACGCCCACTGGCAGCATTGAATTTGAAAAATAAATAGAGAAATAACTCAAAAAACATTCACTGAATTAATATTGAAGTTACGGGCAAAAACTCAAAAACTGTTCATGGAAAATTGTTAATTTAGAACTTGACCACCATCTTATCTATTTCAATAATCATACCAAGTTTCATCAAATCTATTAAAAAATTGTAGCTTATTTTGCACCCACAAATATTTTTGAAGCAATTTTACTAAGTCAAGGGCAATAACCCAAAAACCATTTGTTAAAAAAAGTCAGAAATTCAAACTTGACTAACGTCTTATCAATTCTGATGCTTACAAGTTCCATCAAAATCCTTTGAAAATTTAAGCTTCTTATTGCAACCACAATAGAATTTTGACGCAATTTTACTAAGTCAAGGGCAATAACTTAAAACAATTCATTGAAAAACTGTCAAACTTGACTGAGGCCTAATCAATTCCAATGCTCACACCAAGTTTCATCAACATCCTCTGAAAATTGGAGGATTTATTGCATTGAAACTAAAATTTTGACAAGATTTTTCTAAGTCAAGGGCAATAACTCAAAAACCGTTCATGCGATAATTTCCATTTTCGAACTTGACCGAGATATCATCAATATATACATTTATACCAAGTTTCATTAAGATCGGATAAAAACTGTAGCTTCAAATGTGGATACAACACAAATTTGACGAGTTTTTACTAAGTCAAGGGCAATAGCTCAAAAACCGTTCATGTGATAATTTCCATTTTCGAACTTGACCGAGATGTCCTTAATACATACATGTTTACCAAGTTTCATTAAGATCGGATAAAAACTGTAGCCTCTATTGTGGATACAACCCAAATTTGACGCGTTTTTACTAAGTCAAGGGCAATAACTCAAAAACCGTTCATGCGATAATTTCCATTTTCGAACTTGACCGAGATATCATCAATATATACATGTATACAAAGTTTCATTAATATCGGATAAAAACTGTAGCCTCTATTGTGGATACAAACCAAATTTGACGCGTTTTTACTAAGTAAAGGGCAATAACTCCAAAACCGTTCATGCGATAATTTCCATTTTCGCACTTGACCGAGATATCATCAATATATACGTGTATACCAAGTTTCATTAATATCGGATAAAAACTATAGCCTCTATTGTGGATAAAACCCAAATTTGACACGTTTTTACTAAGTCAAGTGCAATAACTCAAAAACCATTCATGCGATAATTTCCATTTTCGAACTTGACCGAGATATCATCAATATATACAAGTATACCAAGTTTCATTAAGATCGGATAAAAACTGTAGCCTCTATCGTGGATACAACAAATGGCGACGGACCAACGGACGGACGGACGAACGGGGGCGACGGCAATATACATCCACATTTCCATGTGGGCGTATAAAAACAAGGGAAATAACTGACACTTAACATTTTTCGATTTTTCATCTCTTGGGGAAACAAATACTAAAACCAAGTTTCATCAAAATCCATCAAGAATTGTTCTTTCTAGAAATACCCAATATCGTTCGATTTCGCAGATTTTCAATAGGGTTTATCCTTGAGTTATAACACACTCTCACACCAAGTTTCATTGAAATCGGTCAAGAATTGCACATTGTAGAATGTTTACGAGCCATTCAAGAACAAGGGCAAGAACTCATACTAAATGTTTTTCGATTTCGTTGATTTTCAATAGGGTTCATCCTTGCGTGATCATAAACACTCATATTAAGTTTCATCTAAATCCGTCAAGAATTACACCTTGTAGAGTATTTACGCGCAATTGTGGACAGGCCGACAGACGGATCATGTGGGCATATAAAAATCAGTGAAAGGAAACGGCGAGATTGTTTTACGGTTGTTCGCACAATATGGGTAGTTTTGTAAATCAGGATCTGTCAATAATGTGCAACTTTTTAGATTGAGACTAAAAATGGTTTATGAACTACATAAACTCAATGGATTAAGTCAATCTGGTGTTAACACCAACACATAACACAACATTTGAACTCCTTCTTCATGTTAATATATTATATTATCTGGTGTTAACACCAAATAAACCACGTTAAAAAAAAATACCAAATAAGGTCAATTAAAGCTTTTATTTTATTTTATCAAATCATCCAAAACATTTCAGAAACTTTAGTCAAGTCTAAACACATATATACAGATATTAACACCACAGAAATCATACTGATAATAAGCTTGTGTTAAACGTTCATTGTTAATATTTAACTACGGTGTTCTAATTCTTTACTAACACCAGTGTTAACACTAAAACCAGATTTGACCTCATGTAAACACAGTGTTCGACAATAAAGCTGGCTTTAAATCTAGCTTTACTTCACAATTCTCAGTGGAAACACAGCGTGTTCGACAATAAAGCTGCTTTAAATCTAGCTTTACTTCACAATTCTCAGTGGAAACACAGCGTGTTCGACAATAAAGCTGGCTTTAAATCTAGCTTTACTGCACAATTCTCAGTGGAAACACAGCGTGTTCGACAATAAAGCTGGCTTTAAATCTAGCTTTACTGCACAATTCTCAGTGGAAACACAGCGTGTTCGACAATAAAGCTGGCTTTAAATCTAGCTTTACTTCACAATTCTCAGTGGAAACACAGCGTGTTCGACAATAAATCTGGCTTTAAATCTAGCTTTACTTCACAATTCTCAGTGGAAACACAGCGTGTTCGACAATAAAGCTGGCTTTAAATCTAGCTTTACTGCACAATTCTCAGTGGAAACACAGCGTGTTCGACATTAAAGCTGGCTTTAAATCTAGCTTTACTTCACAATTCTCAGTGGAAACACAGCGTGTTCGACAATAAATCTGGCTTTAAATCTAGCTTTACTTCACAATTCTCAGTGGAAAAACAGCGTGTTCGACAATAAAGCTGGCTTTAAATCTAGCTTTACTTCACAATTCTCAGTGGAAACACAGTGTGTTCGACAATAAAGCTGGCTTTAAATCTAGCTTTACTCACAATTCTCAGTGGAAACACAGCTTGTTTGACAATAAAGCTGGCTTTAAATCTAACTTTACTCACAATTCTCAGTGGAAACACAGCATGTTCGACAATAAATCTGGCTTTAAATCTAGCTTTACTTCACAATTCTCAGTGGAAACACAGCGTGTTCGACAATAAAGCTAGCTTTAAATCTAACTTAACAATTCTCAAAAACCTTAAATTGTTTCATGCTTTGATAAACACACACTAATATTATCTACAACTACTAAAAATAACAAACTTTACAATTATAACAGGGGTCGTAATATAAATATAATCTACAAATACCAATAATAACAAACTTTACAAATATAACAGGGGTTGTAATATGAATATAATCTACAACTACCAATAATAACAAACTTTACAAATATAACAGGGGTTGTAATATTAATATAATCTACAACATAATCAATCGTATTAAAATAAGATTTTAATAATTCATATTTGTATTTAATCAACTGATTTCATAATTTCATTTATCTTGTAAAAAAATACTATATAATTAAGACCAGTGCACTAGAATTTTTACTTCAGGTACTGCAATTTAAGAGCAACTAAGATAAGTTTTCTTAATTCTATATAAATATAACCACACATTGAAATACAGTTGAAATACTACTAGTACCAGCCAAAAAACATAGTTCAAAATATATAACTGAAAAAATCAGTCCTTGTGAGTCTTTTTATGTGAGTTTAAATTACTTTTATCACTGAATGACTTATTACAAACATCACATGTATAGGGTTTCTCTCCAGTATGTGTTCTCATATGTGTTGTTAAATGACTTGAATGACGGAATGACTTATTACAAATATCACATGTATATGGTTTCTCTCCAGTATGTGTTCTCATATGTGTTGTTAAATGACTTGATTGACGGAATGACTTATTACAAATATCACATGTATAGGGTTTCTCTCCAGTATGAATTCTCAGATGTGTTGTTAAAGCACCGCTTTGACTGAATGACTTATTACAAATATCACATGTATAGGGTTTTTCTCCAGTATGTGTTCTCAGATGAACTGTTAAATCACTTTTATTACGAAATGACTTATTACAAATATCACATGTATAGGGTTTTTCTCCAGTATGTGTTCTCAGATGTTTAGTAAAACTACTTTTATCACTGAATGACTTATTACAAACATCACATGCATAGGGTTTCTCTCCAGTATGAATTCTTTGATGAACTGTTAGGGAACTATTTGAAGCAAATGATTTACTACAGATGTCGCACATAATATTTTTTGTACGTTTTCTTCCGATTTTACTTTCCTCAGGATCTGTAGAACTCTTATCTGGTTTACTTGTTTTTTTGTTTCCACCAGAATCTGTAGAAATGTTATCTGGTTCTTTACTTGTTTTGTTGTTTCCACCAGAATCCGTAGAAATGTTATCTGGTTCTTTACATGTTTTGTTGTTTCCATCAGATTCTGAAGAACATAATGACCGACATGTATGAAATTCCCTATGACACATTCCTTTCCATACAGGATTGGTTAACCTTGGTAAAATGTACTGAACTTTTTCAATACAATTTGTTTTAACTTGTAAGGAACTTGAGTTTGGAATTATTCCTCTTCCATTGTGAAAATCTATACATCTAAAGACTGCATGTCTTCCTTTAAACACAAGTTGTATCTTCATTTCATACTGAAATAAAAGAAAGAAAGTTCTAAGTTTAAAACATGTACACCAATCAAACAAGCAGTTGCCTAGCAAGATATGCCCACTTTAAAGTATATTTCTGTTTTAACACAGGTTGAAACTCCATTAGTATTTGTAGAAATGAACCAAAATTTATCTTTTAGATAATATTATACACACAAAATTTTATTTTAATTCACTAAAAATCACAGTGGTCAAGTTTGATACACTCTCTTGGCAGTAAATGTATTGATGTATTAAGGCTGTTACTGTTATTGCTTTACTGAGACAAGGGCAATAACTCCAGAACTGTTTTTTGCAAAATCATCACATTCAAACTTAACCAACATCAATATAAATGATAAGATAGCTTGCCAGGTAATGTAACCTACGCCCACACATCAGCATTTTTAAATCATTTTATCCTTTGATTGATAGCATCTATATACACAATCAAACTCTTCATCTAAGTAGTCAAATTTGAACTTGACCGCTGTCTTATCAATTCCAAAGACCAAAATCCATTGATAATTGTAGCTTCTATTGCATCCACAATGAAATTACAGGGCAATAAAAAAAGACAGTTCATCAAAATTGACAAGCTTGAACTTGACCGGTGTCTTATCAATTCCAATAATCACACCAAGTTTCATTAAAATAGCTTGCCAGACAAGTTAACATTCGTCCACTGGCTGCATTGAATTTGAATCATAAATTGCGCAATAACTCAAAAACATTCATTGAAAATTTTCTAAATGCCAATGCTTGCACCAAGTTTCACCATAATCCATTGAAAATTGCCACTACACCATTTTGACACTATTTTACAAGAGCAATAACTCACAAAAAAGTTCAAGCTTGACAGCTGTCTAAAGCGTATGTATTTTTTGCTTATGTGCAAATTTTACTGATGTGAGTATATTTACACCTAGTTGGGATTAGTTGCAAATTTGCTACAGCCTGTGAGAATATTAGGGCTGCAAAGATTCACCGTAAAATCAATGAATCACGATTCGTTCCTGCTTATCGATGCATTTCGATAGAAAAAAATAATCGCGATGAATCAGCACGATTCTGATATTTGATTACCTCCCTTCATATTAGAAATTTGTTTTTCACGTATTATTTGCGAAAAAAAAGAAATGATTTATTTTTGTTCATTGACGAATAAAAGACAACACCAAAAACATATTATTGTTATGGGCCAGAAATACCCAAAAGTATGCCAGCAAAAATCAAAAAGTCAATGAAATAGTTTACAATAATTTAATATTTATTATCAAAGAAATAGCTTAAACTTTATTACAAAAATATCATAACAAAATGTTAACTTACAAAATGTTACTCCACGTATAATGTTAAATCCACTTTAATAATGATTTATCCTAAATTGAAGTTAATTCACAGTCATCTGATCAAGCACACAAATCCTTAGTTCCCACATGTAAACAATTAAGAGAGCTGTAACATATCTGATCTAATATTCAGACAAATGCTCTTATATATATTTCAGTTTTCTATAAAGTTCTAATCCAGAATGCCCTAGAACATTCAGGGGTGTTCCAGAACATTCTATGACCAAATATGGCACTTCTACAATATAAATAAATTAAAGATTAGCATTCCAGAACGTTCTACAATGATCTTGAACATTTTACCTTGAATGTTAAAAGATTAGACAAGAACAAAACTTCAGCAAATTCAAATAAACACTATTTGTATATAATAAATTAATAAGGCATACTTAACATGTACTTCGTAATGTCTGTTTGCATAGTTATCAATATTTTTTTCCCGGAAATAGCAGTATGGTATTGCACATGTCGTAATTAATTTCGCTAATATATTTAATAAGATTCAAATAATGTCAAAAACTGTTGTGGTTGAAAAAGCCAGTGAAAAAAACAAAAATGAAAGCCCTGAGAGAAAATATAAATCCGAAGTTTGGAAGTCATGTTGTTTCTCCAACGTCCTGAAAAGCTAATTATAAGTAAAAGGAATGGTTGGAATCGTCTGTGAATATTCAGGACACATATAAGTACCCCTCTGGCAAGTTTCAAATCGATAGCTTTACAACAGTTTGTGGGGGGGGGGGGGGGGTGCTTAAGTAAAACAGTGCCGATGAAAACGGAATGAGGCATGACCAATAAGACTGTACTTGTGCCAAATATTGAAAAGTGTGTTTAAATATTAATATTAAGGGGGTTGACAACCCTAAACCTATGTACAAAAAATAGACGATTTTCACCACTTCTCTTCCACCTATCTGAAATATTTAAATATCAATGGAAAGAGGGGACTTTCAGCTATCCAAAAATATAAAATTTATTTCTTTATGACATTTCAACTTGGAGAAATAAGGTATGGAAGATGAACGAAAAAAACGTCAATTATTCCCTTAAAATTAGCATATCTACTAGACTATTTAATATAGAAGGTTGAAATTTTGCACAACGCAAGTCTACATATATCTCTACAAAATTACGTTGGCTTTTTGGAAAATTTTGTTTTGTTCTGAAGATATTGATAGAAATCAAAATTTTGGGAGTGCATTTACGAAAAATTGAATTTTTGAAAAAATATTCATTTTATAAAAAAAAGCCAACGTAAAGTTATAGAGGACATTGTAAGCTTTAGCTGAAGCCAAAGTTTTTAAAATTCGGATAAATTGTAAGCGAGATATGCTTTTGGAAAAATGGCAATTTTTTTCAACATTTTGCAAACACATGTAAACCTTACGTAATTAACGATCATGTTGTTAAAAGATTGTCTTTCATGCCGTAGAAATCTTTAAGCACCTTTTAGGCATCGATATGCACCGATATCAACATAATTGGAGTGCTAAAACAATGGATTAGCACATGTCAAAACCCTTCCACCCACCAATCATAAGATAGCTTGCCAGGCAAGGTAATATACGCCCACTGGCAGCATTTATTTCAAATAAAAACTTTTCAGTAAGGTTACAAAAGTGGAATGAAATATTCAACCTTCCACCATATATTTTTTTCTAGGGTCCTTGGTACCTAACTCAACTCATTAAATATTTTTCGGTATTTTTATGATTTGCATTAGGGTTCACCCTTAATAATATTTTGATATTTTTAATTCTTAATAAGGCTCATCCTTGGTTGATATTAAACAATTTCAGCGAGTTTGTCAAAAAGGAATGTTTAGAGTGTTCACAAGCCAAAAGTTGAAAGCGTTTTTGAAAACAGGCGCAATAACTGACACTAAATATTTTTCGATTTATCTGATTTTCAATAGGGTTTATCCTTGTGAGAAAACAAATACTAAAGCCAAGTTTCATCAAAATCCATTCAAAATTGTTCTTTCTAGAGTGTTTACGAGTTAAATTGAACGCGTTTTCAAAAACAAGGTCAATAACTTGTACTAAATATTTTTCGATTTTCAATAGGGTTTATCCTTGAGGGACAACAAATACTCCAGCCAAGTTACATCAAAATCCATTAAAAATTGTTCTTTCTAGAGTGTTTACAAGCTAAAATTGAACGCGTTTTCAAGAACAAGGGCTATAACTGACACTAAATATATTTCTATTTATTTGATTTATAATAGTGTTCATCCATGGGTAAAAACAAATACTCAAGCCAAAGTTAATCAAAATCCATTAAGAATAGTTCTTTCTAGAGTGTTTACAAGTTAAAATTGAATGCGTTTTCAAGAACAAGGGCAGTAACTCATACTAAAATTTTTTTCGATTTTGCTGATTTTCAATAGGGTTCATCCTTGAGTTATAACACACTCTCACACCAAGTTTCATAGAAATCCATCAAGAATTGTGCCATGTAGAGTGTTTACGAGACAAAAATCGAACGCGTTTAAAAGAACAAGGGCAATAATTCATATTAGATATATTTTGATACTTTTAATTTTCAATTAGGCTCATCCCTTGCAATATCCAACAATTTCAGTGAGTTTTGTCAACATTGGTCAAGAATTGTACCTTCTAGAGTGTTTATTAGCCAAAAAGTTAAACCCGTTTTCAAACACAAGGGCAATAACTGACACTAAATATATTTCGATTTATTTGATTTTCAATAAGGTTCATCCTTGGGTAAAAACAAATACTCAAGCCAAGTTTTATCAAAATCCATTAAGAATTGTTCTTTCTAGAGTGCTTAAAAGCTAAAATTGAACGCGTTTTCAAACACAAGGGCAATAACTGATACTAAATATTTTTCGATTTAACTGAATTTCAATAGGGTTCATCCTTAAGTGATTAGAAATAATCATGCAAAGTTATGTCAAAATCGCTCAAGAATTGTGACTTGTAGAGTGTTTACAAGGCAAAAATCCAACACATTTTATAGAACAAGGGCAATAATTCCTATTAAATATATTTCGATATGTGCTATTTTCAAAAGGGTTCATTCTTGGGTGATATTAAACAATTTCAGCAAGTTTCGTCAAAATCGGTCAATAACTGTGCTTTGTAGAGTGTTTACAAGCTAAAAATTGAACGCGTTTTCAAAAACAAGGGCAATAACTGATATTAATTTTTTTTCGATTTGACTGGTTTTCAATAGGCTTCATCCTTGGGTGATAACAAATACTCAGGCCAAGTTTCATTAAAATCCATTAAAAATTGTTCTCTCAAGAGTGTTTACAAGCTAAAATTGAACGAGTTTTCAAGAACAAGGGCAATAACTCATACTAAATGTTTTTCGTTTTCGCTGATTTTCGATAGGGTTTATCCTTGAGTTATAACATACTCTCACACCAAGTTTCATCAAAATCGGTCAAGAATTGCACGTTGTAAAGTGTTTACGAGCCATTCAAGAACAAGGGCACAAACTCATACTAATTTTTTTCCGATTTCGCTGATTTTCAATAGGGTTCATCCTTGCGTGATCATCAACACTCATATTAAGTTTCATCTAAATCTGTCAAGAATTACACTGTGTAGAGTGTTTACGAGCAATTGTGGCCGGACGGACGGACGGACCGACGGACGGACGGACGGATGTGGGTGACGACAATATACACCCCCCCCATTTCATGTGGGCGTATAAAAATTGAATAAATGCAGCTTATTTTAGATGCAGCTACCAAATTTCATGGAATATGAAAATGTGAGCTATGCAGGGTTACATGATGGTTATAGTTACTACTAGGTGATGTATTATGGAAAACACGTATGGATTATTCTAGAGACTTTATTTGCATATCCATTAATGATAAATTGGACACTTTACCTGGAGGCTCTCTTGAATTTTAAATTTTAAACACAAAAAAAATATTTGTTTCTGAACCATTATCTTTACTGTGAATTTTTACCAACAAAATGTTCAAAGATAAATCATGTTATCTATATAGTCTTCTTAATCTCTGTTTACACTATAATCTAGTTGACTGTGATATGCTCTGAAACAATCTTTATCGATATGCAATCCAGGATGACTAGGAAAATCTTCACAAATCCAAATTTCTCTACCAGATGGGAGTCTCAATCCACAATAGACGAAAAACTATACCACTTATAAGATTTTCTCACAGTTTTCAGTGACTGAAGTTGCATGTCAACTAAGTCCACACCTCCCATGTGGCGATTGTAATCATGTATACACTTCGGCTTCATCACCTTGTTTCCACCTTTGTCACTTTTACCAGTTTCAACCATTATGGGGGTGTGTTCGGTTGTCAGCATGTATACTTGTTTAGGCTTATTACCAGATTTATTTTGTAAATCTCTAAAGTTTACTGCTAAGTAATCACCGGATTTTGAAAACAATGCTTCACCTTTTTCAATTTGTTTCTCAATCATTGATTTGGCATAATTTTTCCTTTTTGGATTTATAGTACCACACAGATAGGTTTTGTTTTCAAGGAAATATTTCGCCAAAGCTGGCCATGTATAGTAATTATCAGTATATAGTGTGTGCCCTTTGTTCAGGTAGGGTTGCATAAGGTTGACTGTAGGGCTGGGAATCGATTATGATTTTAATATCGATTATCGGCAAATAATCGGTGACGTGCACCGACCGATAATCGATTAATAATCGGTAGAATTTTCATGTCTATTTTAAGTAAGGCAGATAACCACATTCGAGTATCGTAAACACAGTACATTTGAAAATGAAAGTAGCATATCCTCCCAGCAGATGGAGCTCTACACTGTTGTTATTTATAGGCCTATAGTTGTTATTGTGTCGTATTAAAAGTCGATAGCGGTATTATTTGGTAGGTTTTGTGATAGTATTGTTCATTCCATCTTGTAAACAGTTGTTTGAAAAAATTGATTGGATATAATTTATTGAATCATGATAATCGATTATGGAATTTTAGATCGATAATCGTAATCGGCAGGTAAGTAATCGATGATTAATCGGAATTTCGATAAATTTTGCCAGCCCTAGTTGACTGGAATTTGTTCAGTGGCTAACCTTTCAGGTACCGGATTATCATGATCGCGAAATAAGTGCTCACCAGAATATATAAGAAAATCCAGTGTTATACCATCATTAGTGCATAATTCATCAAATTTTATTCCAAATCTTGCTCTCTTCGTTCTTATAAACTGGCGAAAGTGCAACCTGCCCTTGAAAAGAAGTAATGATTCATCAACTGACAAATTTTTTCCTGGCTCGTAGACATTCCTACATCTTGACTAAATTTTTTCTGATGAACTCGCGAACCTTATAAAGTCGATCATGATTTGGATCATTTACATTATAATCTGGATCCTGATTGTTTGCAAAATGAAGAGATTTCATAAGAAGAAGATAGCGATCTCTAGTTATTACTTGACTAAACTAAGGCATTGACAAAACTTCATCACTGCTCCAATACATTTGTATGCGTTGCTTGTAAATAATGCCCATCAATAATGTTAGCCCAATAAATGTTCTTATTTCATCCGAATTTGTAAGAAACAAAGATTTAACTCTTGAATGCTCTTTGAGTTCATCACCTCTTTGTTCTAAATATTGGTCTGCATAACGATTTGTTTCTTGAACTATAAGATTTACAATATCATCAGTTATATACATTTTAAAAAAAATCATAAGGTTCCTTGCTTTGTGTTCTTACGCGCAGACCCTCAATACCAGAAAATACCAAATCTTTCGGCTGGAAATCATCCAAATTTGTCTCAAACCAGTCCCACTCTGGGCCTCTGCTACGTCCACCACCACGGCCAAATCTACAACCACCACCACCACCACTACAACATTATTATTAGCAGCTCTTCTCTGACCTCTTGGGTGGACACCAACACCACGTGTACCTACACTCTGTGGTCGTTGTCTTGGCAACTGATTGGTAGCCTGCTTCTGTTGATCTTCTTCTGTAGCTTCAGAATTAGAAAGGAAAACCTCATCATCACTTTCATTATCCTCACCTGAAAATACATACAATAAATCTCAAATAGAAATATAAGACTGAAACTTGAAATAAAAAATCGAAAGTAGACGCTGTATTTTAGTCACTAAATTTAATTATAAACATAGGAATATTCCATAATTGTACATTTTTACAATCGAAAATGGCTAGTGATAAGTATACATGCAGATGAATTCTAAAATTAATAACATTTTCTGTCATCTTGCTGGTACGCCAGGTGACAGATCACACGAAGAGGTCATTGGATACAGACTTACTGAATGAATAGTCAGAATCACTGCCAGATTTTTTGCCAAACGTGTCCCCTTCATCTTGATCCTCATCCACCATCGTCCATAAAAACTGCAGCCAAAACCTCGTCAACGCTGCTATGAGATGAGCATTTTCGTGGTTGTTTTTAAGAATCCATCGATAACCCACGTTTTCAGTTAGCTAAGTAACAAAATTCGACCATTTACACCTCTAACATTGAAGAGTTTTGGAGGATAACTCATTTGGATTTTTCATAGTTACCTCCCTTGAACAGATATTTCATTTCCGTTTATTATATCAGTAAAAAACTGTTTACACCGCTATGCGGTGTACTAGCAAGTCTTGTTCATGATGAAAAGGTTAAGCACCCACAATAAAATTTTGACCTGATTTTACTACGTGAAGGGCAATAACTCAAAAGCTGTTCATTGAAACAGTCAAAATCGAGGTTGACTTGCCCTCTTATCATTGCCAATATTCACATCAGGTTTCATTAAAATCCATTTTAAATAGTAGCTTCTATTGCAACCACAAATTATTTTACTAAATCAAGGGAAATAAATCAAAACTGTTCATCAAAAAAATCCTCAAATTTGAACTTGACATTGAAATAGTCAAAATCGAAGTTGACAGCCATCTTATCAATTCCAATACTCATACTAAGTTTCATCAAAATCCATTCCAAATTTTTGACGTGATTTTACTAAGTCAATTTGTCATTTAACTTTTAGAGCTATTAACTGAAAATCTGTGTTATATTTATGGAACGCCGTAACTGCCTTCTGTTAGTATTTTTGCAGTATCAGCATCTTTATGTATTATCAGCAATATCTTTTCGTATTATCATCTTTTTCTATTATCATCTTTTTGTATTATATGCATCATCTTTTTGTATTATCAGCATCTTTTTGTATTATCAGCATCATCTTTTCGTATTATCATCTTTTCGTATTATCATCTTTTTGTATTATATGCATCATCTTTTTGTATTATCATCTTTTTGTATTATCATCTTTTTGCATTATCAGTATCATCTTTTTGTATTATCATCTTTTTGTATTATCATCTTTTTGTATTATCAGCATCATCTTTTCGTATTATCATCTTTTCGTATTATCATCTTTTTGTATTATATGCATCATCTTTTCGTATTATCATCTTTTTGTATTATCATCTTTTTGTATTATCAGCATCATCTTTTCGTATTATCATCTTTTTGTATTATCATCTTTTTGCATTATCAGTATCATCTTTTTGTATTATCATCTTTTTGTATTATCAGCATCATCTTTTTGTATTATCATCTTTTTGTATGATCATCTTTTCCGTAACTGGCCGTAGGTTTGCGAAAACCAACGGTAATCTTCGTAAGAAGTCCACGTAAATAAGATGCCGTAGACTAGGTTAATGAGTCTGCAGTGTCCGATGAATTTGGTGATGGCATTTACAGATATTTCTCCAATACTGATTAAAAGGTAGCATGTCACGCTAAAGAAGTTGGAAGTAAGAACTCGCAGAAGTAGAAATGTAGAAAGTAAAAAATGATGGTCTGATGTAGAAAGCTGTTTAAAGGGGGTGGGGGTGGGTCAGTAAACAGTCAAATATTTAAGCCTGAAGGAATATAGATTCAGAGGTAGGAAGTCAAAAGCTGGTTGGAAGTCTAGCAATAGGAGGTCGGACATGGTAATCAGATTTAGGACGTTGGGAATCACGTATGAAGTTGAAAGTGACAGTCTGATGTAGGTTGTTGGAGGTCAGAAGTTCTATTTTCACGGGGGTTTAGAAAAATGAAAATGCTATGTTTTTTAAATGTGTTCTGGCAAAGTCTGGCATGAAGAGAAAATTGAGAATCGTATTGCAGCTAATTCTCTAACAATGTCAAAATCATTTGCGTGACACTAAAATTTTCTATCGTTAACTATTTGTGCTATGAATAAAAGAATTTGAATATTTCTATTGCACCAGTTTTTTATTATTACCATATGGTTAAATCTTCATGTAATTCCCTTTTGATATTGGATTTGTCTCAACATATTTTCCCCACTTCTTGGAAATTGAAAATGCATCATTGACTTCAGATTTTAACTCAGTATCGTTAATTTGAGTAAAACTGCGAACGGATAAGTCAAAAAATGCCATTCGCCGATATACAGTTCTTTCCGATACAGATAGCAACTTTGAAATTTCAGATATTTTGAAACCTAATAAACTCTCTAACACTTGTTTTGATTCAAAACAATTCTGTTGTGTTTGCATTCTGACTGGGCATATTTAATACATTCTGTTCCGATTTTCATCATATCTGAAGAATTTGATATCCCAAGGCATTCCATATCATATCTGGACAAATGGCAAACTAAATCAGGAGTTATTTTTTCTCTTTGAAAGGCAGTCGTATCCATTTTGACTAAATAAAAGTTGCGTCTCATTAACCTAGTCTACAACATCTTCTTTACGTCGACTTTTTACGAAGATTGACGTTGATTTCCGTAAACCTACGGCCAGTTACGGAAAAGATGATCATACAAAAAGATGATAATACAAAAAGATGATGCTGATAATACAAAAAGATGATAATACAAAAAGATGATGCATATAATACAAAAAGATGATAATACAAAAAGATGATAATACGAAAAGATGATGCTGATAATACAAAAAGATGCTGATACTGCAAAAAGATGATGCTTATAATGCAAAAAGATGATAATACGAAAAGATGATAATACGAAAAGATGATAATACAAAAAGATGATAATACAAAAAGATGATGCATATAATACAAAAAGATGATAAAACGAAAAGATGATAATACGAAAAGATGATGCTGATAATACAAAAAGGTGCTGATACTGCAAAAAGATGATGCTGATAATACGAAAAGATGATAATACGAAAAGATGATGCTGATAATACAAAAAGATGCTTATACTGCAAAAAGATGATGCATATAATACGAAAAGATGATAACCGAAAATGATGATAATACGAAAAGATGATGCTGATAATACAAAAAGATGCTGATACTGCAATAATACTAACAGAAGGCAGTTACGGCGTTCCATATATATTCCCTTAATCTATTAAGAGTAACTGTAACATTAGACCTAGATACATCAATTAAACATAATCATAATGAGTTTTAAGCTATTAGATATTTATGAAGAATGAAATTTTACACAAATAATAATCTTTAGTTTACCAGGATTACTAGAAATTGATGATGTTATTACCAAAATAGATAATGAAATCACACAATGTTTTTTACGGTATGTATGACATAGAACACCTGCCTGAAACTTATTAATATCAATATAATAGCTCAAATCCAATAATCAAAACAGTGTTCAGTAAAATTTGTTGTCTGGTAATACAAGATACCACTTTAAATGGAAGTAGATCTACAACAGATTCACAGCTAAATATTCATTATGATCATATCATTTGCCCATTTTAGAGGGCGAAACAGTAATAATGACCAGTTTTATTCAAGAGGACATCCTGTTAACTTAATTGATTACCAGTGAATTCATCAACATGTCAACTTGTCAACTACATTTTGTTGGAGAACTGAAGTAACCTTGTCTACAATATTGGCCAAGTCAACTTGTCAACAAAAGCAATACAATATCTAAATATACCTTCTTTATAAGATAGCTTGCCAGGCAAGGTAATATACGCCCACTGGCAGCATTGATTTTGAATAAAAAATAAAATATACATATACTTCTTTTCAAAAACAGAGCAATAATTGATATTAAACATTTTAAGATTTATCTGATTTTCAATAGGGTCCGTCCTTAGGTTATACTCATGCCAAGTTCCCTTTAAATCAGTCAAGAAATAGAGTGTTTATGAGCCAAAAAATCGAAATCATTTGAAAGAACAAGGGCAATCAAATATTATGTGATATTTCCTGTTTTCAATAGGGTTCCTCCTTGAGTGATAATTAACAATTTCAGCAAATTTTGTCAAATTCAGTAAATCATTGTGCCTTCTAGAGGGTTTACAAGCTAAACATTTTGACGAGTTTTCCAAAAAAAGGCAATAACTAAAATTAAATATTTTTCAATAGGGTTCATCATTAGGTGATTACAAATACTCATGCCAAGTTACGTCAAAAATTGCTCAAGAATTGTGACTTGTAGAGTGTTAACAAGGAAAAAATCGAACACATTTTATAAAGCAAGGGCAATAATTCGTATCAAATATATTTCGATATATTTGATTTTCAATAGGGTTCATCCTTTGGTGATATTAAACAAGTTTTGTCAAAAGCCGTCAATAATTGTGCTTTGTAGAATGTTTACAAGCCACAAATTAAATGCGCTTTCAAAAACAAGGGCAATAACTGATACTAAATATTTTTTGATTTAACTGAATTTCAATAGGGTTCATCCTTAGGTGATTACAAATACTCATGCCAAGTTACGTCAAAATCACTCAAGAATTGTGACTTGTAGAGTGTTTACAAGGCAAAAATCCAACAAATTTTATAGAACAAGGGCAATAATTCGTAAATATATTTCGATATTTTCTATTTTTAAAAGGGTTCATCCTTCAGCCAAAAACAAGGGCAATAACTGACACTAAATTTTTTTCGACAATAATTTTTTTTCACTTTAACTGGTTTTCAATAGGCTTCATTCTTGGTTGATACTCAAGCCAAGTTTCATCAAAATCCATTAAGAATTGTTCTCTTAAGAGTGTTTACAAGATAAAATTGAACGCGTTTTCAAGAACAAGGGCAATAACTCATACTAAATGTTTTTCGATTTTGCTGATTTTCAATAGGGTTTATCCTTGAGTTATAACATACTCTCACACCAAGTTTCATCAAAATCAGTCAAGAATTGTTATTAGATTATGTTGTTAGGGTCGCAATGAATTTATTTGTTTCTTGGCCTAGATTTCCAATACTTTCACTTTCTTACCTACTTCTTACAGTTCAAATCTAATGTATTGAATAGAAATGATATTAGAAATTCATCTTAAATAAAACTATAGGTATCCTCTATACTAATAAGTATGAAAACAGGTGAAGGAAAATTATGGACTTTTCTTTTTTAGTCAGTTTATGATCTGAGTGGATATTCAATAGAAAGAATGACATTGATATTTCTATACTACAATATCTTAAGTCTAAATCATATTGAAAAAGAAAATCTTCCTGACACTAAGAAGTATAGTACATCACTGCCCACAGAGATAAGAATTACATGCTAAAACAACAGACAAACCTTCCAAAATATCAAAAAGTAATCAAAAGACTCCTTTTTCAACTAGAAACCTAATACCCCAAAAAATGACATTAGAATTTCACCACTCTCCTATATATATATATACAATTCATTAATATGGTAGAGCAAACAGCCCAATATTTAGACGTTTAAATTATTAATCCTAGTCCTTAATGCTTTATTCATACTCCTTCATTTGTTAGTTATTTTTGATTTCACTAAATCAACACTTGTTCATAAAAATCAAGATAGCTTGCCAGGTAAGGTAACATACACCCACTGGCAGCATTGAATTTGAATAATAAATTGAGCAATACTCAAAAAACATTCATTGAATATTGAAGTCAACTCAAAACCGTTCATTGAAAAATTGTCAAATTCAAAATTGTCTCAGGTCTAATCAATTCAAATGCTCACACCAAGTTTCATCAAAATCCTGTGAAAATTGGAAGTTTTAGCAATCACTCAAAAACTGTTAACCAAAAAAATCATTAAAATCGAACTTGACCGCTGTCTTAACAATTCCAATGCTCAACCAAAATTCATTAAAATCCATAGAAAATTGTAGCTTCTTTAGTGTTTACAACAAAGGAATTTTTCCACAATTTTACTTAGTCAAGTGCAATTACTCATAAACTGTTCCTATGAAAAATTGTCAAATTCGAACTTGACCGCCATCTTATCAATTCAAATGCTCACACCAAGTTTCATTAAAGTCTATTGAAAATTGTAGCTTCTATCGTGTCTACAACAATATAGGGGCAGGGGCAATAACTCAAAAACATTTATCGAAAAATCATCATTTCATTAAGATAGCTTGCCAGGCAAGGTAACATGTGCCAACTGGCAGCATTGATTTTGAATAATAAATTGAGCAATAACTCAAATAAGTGGTTGCCTAGCAAAATACGCCCACTTTAAAATATATATTCTGTTTTAACGGAGGCAAAAACTCTAAGATTATTTAGGTCTAATCCAAGCTCTCATCAATATAAATATTCACACCAAATTTCATTCAAATCAGACAAAACTGTATTGTCTATCGCAATCACAAGCCAATTGACTAAGTCAAGTGCAATAACTCAAAAACAGTATATTGAAAAATTGTCAATTTCGAACTTGAACAAGATGACATCAACTTCAATGTTCACTCCAAATTTCATTTAAATCAGATGGAAACTGTTGTCTTTATCGTGTTCTACTTCAAGGCGTTTTTACTTAGTCAGGGCCAATAACTCAAAAGATAGCTTGCCAGGCAAGGTAATATACGCCCACTGGCAGCATTTATTTAAAATAAAAACTTTTCAGTAAGGTTACAATAAGTGGAATGAAATATTCAACCTTCCAACCTATTTTTTTCTAGGGTCTCTAGTTTCATTAAAAACTGTCAAGAATTGTACCTAATAACAACTCATTAAATATTTTTGGGTATTTTTATGATTTGCAATAGGGTTCACCCTTAATAATATTTTGATATTTTTAATTCTTAATAAGGCTCATCCTTGGTTGATATTAAACAATTTCAGCGAGTTTTGTCAAAAAGGAATGTTTAGAGTGTTCACAAGCCAAAAGTTGAAAGCGTTTTTGAAAACAGGCGCAATAACTGACACTAAATATTTTTCGATTTATCTGATTTTCAATAGGGTTTATCCTTGTGAGAAAACAAATACTAAAGCCAAGTTTCATCAAAATCCATTCAAAATTGTTCTTTCTAGATTGTTTACGAGTTAAATTGAACGCGTTTTCAAAAACAAGGTCAATAACTTGTACTAAATATTTTTCGATTTTCAATAGGGTTCATCCTTGGGAGACAACAAATACTCCAGCCAAGTTACATCAAAATCCATTAAAAATTGTTCTTTCTAGAGTGTTTACAAGCTAAAATTGAACGCGTTTTCAAGAACAAGGGCTATAACTGACACTAAATATATTTCTATTTATTTGATTTATAATAGGGTTCATCCTTGGGTAAAAACAAATACTCAAGCCAAAGTTAATCAAAATCCATTCAGAATAGTTCTTTCTAGAGTGTTTACAAGCTAAAATTGAATGCGTTTTCAAAAACAAGGGCAGTAACTCATACTAAAAATTTTTTCGATTTCGCTGATTTTCAATAGGGTTCATCCTTGACTTTTAAACACACTCTCACACCAAGTTTCATAGAAATCCATCAAGAATTGTGCCATGTAGAGTGTTTACGAGACAAAAAATCGAACGCGTTTAAAAGAACAAGGGCAATAATTCATATTAGATATATTTTTGATATTTTTAATTTTCAATTAGGCTCATCCCTTGCGATATCCAACAATTTCAGTGAGTTTTGTCAACATTGGTCATGAATTGTACCTTCTAGAGTGTTTATTAGCCAAAAAGTTAAACCCGTTTTCAAACACAAGGGCAATAACTGACACTAAATATATTTCGATTTATTTGATTTTCAATAAGGTTCATCGTTGGGTAAAAACAAATACTCAAGCCAAGTTTTATCAAAATCCATTAAGAATTATTCTTTCTAGAGTGCTTACAAGCTAAAATTGAACGCGTTTTCAAACACAAGGGCAATAACTGATACTAAATATTTTTCGATTTAACTGAATTTCAATAGGGTTCATCCTTAGGTGATTACAAATACTCATGCCAAATTATGTCAAAATCGCTCAAGAATTGTGACTTGTAGAGTGTTTACAAGGCAAAAATCCAACACATTTTATAGAACAAGGGCAATAATTCCTATTAAATATAGTTCGATATGTGCTATTTTCAAAAGGGTTCATTCTTGGGTGATATTAAACAATTTCAGCAAGTTTCGTCAAAATCGGTCAATAACTGTGCTTTGTAGAGTGTTTACAAGCTAAAAATTGAACGCGTTTCCAAAAACAAGGGCAATAACTGATTTTAAAATTTTTTTTTCGATTTTACTGGTTTTCAATAGGTTTCATCCTTGGGTGATAACAAATACTCAAGCCAAGTTTCATCAAAATCCATTAAGAATTGTTCTCTCAAGAGTGTTTACAAGCTAAAATTGAACGCGTTTTCAAGAACAAGGGCAATAACTCATACTAAATGTTTTTCGATTTCGCTGATTTTCGATAGGGTTTATCCTTGAGTTATAACATACTCTCACACCAAGTTTCATCAAAATCGGTCAAGAATTGCACGTTGTAGAGTGTTTACGAGCCATTCAAGAACAAGGGCACAAACTCATACTAATTTTTTTCCGATTTCGCTGATTTTCAATAGAGTTCATCCTTGCGTGATCATAAACACTCATATTAAGTTTCATCTAAATCCGTCAAGAATTACACCGTGTAGAGTGTTTACAAGCAATTGTGGACGGACGGACGGACGGACGGATGTGGGTGACGACAATATACGCCCCCCATTTCATGTGGGCGTATAAAAAACATTCACCGGAAAAACGTCACTTTCAAACTTGTCCAAGATTTCATCAATATAAATGATAACACGAAATTTCATTCAAATCCAATGGAATTTGTGATCTCTATTCCTTTCAAAAAGCCCATTTTGGTGTGTTTTGACTAAGTCAAGTGCAATAACTCAAAAACCATTCATCGAAAAAATCCCCTTTTTTTTCAAACTTGTCCGAGATCTCATCAATATAAATGATCACAGCAAGTATCATTCAAATTCAAATCCGATGAAAACTGTAGTCCCTTTAGCATTTAGAAGCCAATTTTAATGCGTTAAACTAAGTCA
This sequence comes from Nipponacmea schrenckii, assembly GCA_030562195.1. Taxonomy (NCBI): domain Eukaryota; kingdom Metazoa; phylum Mollusca; class Gastropoda; family Lottiidae; genus Nipponacmea; species Nipponacmea schrenckii. The sequence continues at coordinate 20,577,605 of CM060203.1, forward strand.
AGGGCAAAAACTAAAAAAAAATTCACCGAAAATTTGCTAATATCAAACTTGTCCAAGATCTCTTCAATATAAATGATCACAGCAAGTTTCATTTAAGTCCATTGAAAACTGTATTCTCTATCGCGCTCACAAGCATCTGTGGACGGTCGAACAGACGGACAGGGGTGACGACAATATACGCCCCACATTATAATGTGGGTGAATAAAAACATTAACTGAATATTGAAGTCAAGGGCAAAAACCATTCATGAAAAAAAGTTGCCACATTCAAACTTGACTACTGTTTTATCAATTCTAATGCTTACACCAAGTTCCATCAAAAACCATTGAAAATTGTAGCTTCTATTGCACCCACAATAACAATTTTTACACAATTTTACTAAGTCAAGGGCAATAACTCATTTACTGTTTATCCAATATATACTGCCGTATCAATTTCAATGCTCATAGCAAGTTTAATCAAAATGCTTTGAAAATTGTAGCCTCTATCGCACCCACAATAAAATATTGACGCTATTTACAAAGTCAAGGGCAATAACTCGCAAACCATTCTTTGAAAAATAGTCATATTTGACCGGTGTTTTATCAATTTCAATCCTCACAATAAGTTTTATCAGAATCCATTAAATATTGTTGCTTGTATTGCACAATAAAATTTTGACGTGATTTCATTAAGTCAAGGGCAATAACTTGAAAACCGTTTATCAACAAATCGTCAAATTCAAAACTTGACCACCGCATTATAAATTTCCCAAAATTCACATACCATGTTTCATTCAAATTCATTGAAAATTGTATCTTCTATTGCATCAACAATAAATTTTGACGTGATGTAACTAAGTCAAATGCAATAACTCAAAAACTGTTCATCAAAAAAATCGTCAAATTCAAACTTGACTGAAGTCATATCAATTCTAATGCTCACATATTGATGTGGGCGTATAAGAATCCATAGAAGATAGCTTGCCAGGCAAGGTAATATACGCCCACTGGCAGCATTTATTTCAAATAAAAACTTTTCAGTAAGGTTACAATAAGTGGAATGAAATATTCAACCTTCCAACCTATTTTTTTTCTAGGGTCTCTAGTTTCATTAAAAAAATGTCAAGAATTGTACCTAATAACAACTCATTAAATATTTTTCGGTATTTTTATGATTTGCAATAGGGTTCACCCTTAATAATATTTTGATATTTTTAATTCTTAATAAGGCTCATCCTTGGTTGATATTAAACAATTTCAGCGAGTTTTGTTAAAAAGGAATGTTTAGAGTGTTTACAAGCCAAAAGTTGAAAGCGTTTTTGAAAAAAAGGCGCAATAACTGACACTAAATATTTTTCGATTTATCTGATTTTCAATAGGGTTTATCCTTGTGAGAAAACAAATACTAAAGCCAAGTTTCATCAAAATCCATTCAAAAAATTTTTCTTTCTAGAGTGTTTACGAGTTAAATTGAACGTGTTTTCAAAAACAAGGTCAATAACTTGTACTAAATATTTTTCGATTTTCAATAGAGTTCATCCTTGGGAGACAACAAATACTCCAGCCAAGTTTCATCAAAATCCATTAAAAATTGTTCTTTCTAGAGTGTTTACAAGCTAAAATTGAACGCGTTTTCAAGAACAAGGGCTATAACTGACACTAAATATATTTCTATTTATTTGATTTATAATAGGGTTCATCCTTGGGTAAAAACAAATACTCAAGCCAAAGTTAATCAAAATCCATTAAGAATAGTTCTTTCTAGAGTGTTTACAAGCTAAAATTGAATGCGTTTTTAGGGGCAGTAACTCATACTAAAAAAATTTTCGATTTCGCTTTTCAATAGGGTTCATCCTTGAGTTATAACACACTCTCACACCAAGTTTCATCGAAAACCATCAAGAATTGTGCCATGTAGAGTGTTTACGAGACAAAAATCGAACGCGTTTAAAAGAACAAGGGCAATAATTCATATTAGATATATTTTGATAATTTTAATTTTCAATTAGGCTCATCCCTTGCGATATCCAACAATTTCAGTGAGTTTTGTCAACATTGGTCATGAATTGTACCTTCTAGAGTATTTATTAAAAAAATTAAACCTGTTTTCAAACACAAGGGCAATAACTGACACTAAATATATTTCGATTTATTTGATTTTCAATAAGGTTCATCCTTGGGTAAAAACAAATACTCAAGCCAAGTTTTATCAAAATTCATTAAGAATTGTTCTTTCTAGAGTGCTTACAAGCTAAAATTGAATGCGTTTTCAAACACAAGGGCAATAACTGATACTAAATATTTTTCGATTTAACTGAATTTCAATAGGGTTCATCCTTAGGTGATTACAAATACTCATGCCAAGTTATGTCAAAATCGCTCAAGAATTGTGACTTGTAGAGTGTTTACAAGGCAAAAATCCAACACATTTTATAGAACAAGGGCAATAATTCCTATTAAATATATTTCGATATGTGCTATTTTCAAAATGGTTAATTCTTGGGTGATATTAAACAATTTCAGCAAGTTTTGTCTAAGTCTGTTAATAACTGTGCTTTGTAGAGTGTTTACAAGCTAAAAATTGAACGCGTTTTCAAAAACAAGGGCAATAACTGATATTAATTTTTTTTTCGATTTGACTGGTTTTCAATAGGCTTCATCCTTGGGTGATAACAAATACTCAGGCCAAGTTTCATTAAAATCCATTAAAAATTGTTCTCTCAAAGAGTGTTTACAAGCTAATATTGAACGCGTTTTCAAGAACAAGGGCAATAACTCATACTAAACGTTTTTCGATTTCGCTGATTTTCGATAGGGTTTATCCTTGAGTTATAACATACTCTCGCACCAAGTTTCATCAAAATCGGTCAAGAATTGCACATTGTAGAGTGTTTACGAGCCATTCAAGAACAAGGGCACGAACTCATAATAATTTTTTTTTCCCATTTCGCTGATTTTCAATAGGGTTCATCCTTGCGTGATCATAAACACTCATATTAA
>CM060203.1:20581086-20618195 GCA_030562195.1 Nipponacmea schrenckii
AACAATGAATCAAACCTGACATAACCAAACCACAATAGCCCAATCTTAGAATCTGCAAAAATAAATCCAATTGAACCGAAAACTTATCTCAAAATACACTAAATTTCTCAGCAAGTCGGCCATTTTTTTGAATACCAGTTAAAACGGTAACATGTCAAAACGGTTACAAATTTTATTAGTCAAAACGGTAACAACTCCACCAAAACGGTAACGGAAATTTGGTTAAAACGGTAACAACTCCGCTAAAACGGTAACAGCTATTTTTGGTTAAAACGGTAACGAAATAAATCCTATAATTAATGTGATCTTTATTAATCAAGATAGTATTAACTTAAAATCAGTGATTGAAAAGAACTCAAACAATCTTTGCCAATTGATCAAAGTAATATACGGTATACCGACATAATAAGCTAACAGATTTCCTGACCAACTATCATTATTAGTAATCACGATCATAATTAAAACGCGATACATAATATTTTCTAATTAATGACATAAACAGAAATAAAGTACTTGTCCGATGCCCGACTTATGAAATTTTGTTCGTCAGCACATTTTTATACGCCCACATGAAATGGGGGGCGTATATTGTCGTCACCCACATTTCCCTCCGTCCGTCCGTCCGTCCGTCCGTCCGTCGGTCCGTCCGTCCGTCCGTCCACAATTGCTCGTAAACACTCTACACGGTGTAATTCTTGACGGATTTAGATGAAACTTAATATGAGTGTTTATGATCACGCAAGGATGAACCCTATTGAAAATCAGGGAAATCGGAAAAAAATTAGTATGAGTTTGTGCCCTTGTTCTTGAATGGCTCGTAAACACTCTACAAAGTGCAATTCTTGACCGATTTTGATGAAACTTGGTGTGAGAGTATGTTATAACTCGAGGATAAACCCTATCGAAAATCAGCGAAATCGAAAAACATTTAGTATGAGTTATTGCCCTTGTTCTTGAAAACGCGTTCAATTTTAGCTTGTAAACACTCTTGAGAGAACAATTTTTAATGGATTTTAATGAAACTTGGCCTGAGTATTTTTTATCACCCAAGGATGAAGCCTATTGAAAACCAGTCAAATCGAAAAAAAATTAATATCAGTTATTGCCCTTGTTTTTGAAAACGCGTTCAATTTTTAGCTTGTAAACACTCTACAAAGCACAGTTATTGACCGATTTTGACGAAACTTGCTGAAATTGTTTAATATCACCCAAGAATGAACCCTTTTGAAAATAGCACATAGCAGCGAAATATATTTAATAGGAATTATTGCCCTTGTTCTATAAAATGTGTTGGATTTTTGCCTTGTAAACACTCTACAAGTCACAATTCTTGAGCGATTTTGACATAACTTTGCATGAGTATTTCTAATCACCTAATGATGAACCCTATTGAAAAATATTTAGTGTTAGTTATTGCCTTTTTTTGGAAAACGCGTCAAAATGTTTAGCTTGTAAACCCTCTAAAAGACACAATGATTTACAGAATTTGACAAAATTTGCTGAAATTGTTAATTATCACTCAAGGATGAACCCTATTGAAAACAAGAAATATCACATAATATTTTCAATAATAAATTCAGTTAAATCGAAAAATATTTAGTATCAGTTCTTGCCCTTGTGTTTGAAAACGCGTTCAATTTGAGCTTTTAAGCACTCTAGAAAGAACAATTCTTAATGGATTTTGATAAAACTTGGCTTGAGTATTTGGTTTTTACCCAAGGATGAACTTTATTGAAAATCAAATAAATCGAAATATATTTAGTGTCAGTTATTGCCCTTGTGTTTGAAAACGGGTTTAACTTTTTGGCTAATAAACACTCTAGAAGGTACAATTCATGACCAATGTTGACAAAACTCACTGAAATTGTTGGATATCGCAAGGGATGAGCCTAATTGAGAATTAAAAATATCAAAATATATCTAATATGAATTAGTGCCCTTGTTCTTTTAAGCGCGTTCGATTTTTGTCTCATAAACACTCTACATGGCACAATTCTTGATGGATTTCGATGAAACTTGGTGTGAGAGTGTGTTATAACTCAAGGATGAACCCTATTGAAAATCAGCGAATTCGAAAAATTTTTAGTATGAGTTACTGCCCTTGTTCTTGAAAACGCATTCAATTTTAGCTTGTAAACATTCTAGAAAGAACTATTCTTAATGGCTTTTTGATTAACTTTGGCTTGAGTATTTGTTTTTACCCAAGGATGAACCCTATTATAAATCAAATAAATAGAAATATATTTAGTGTCAGTTATAGCCCTTGTTCTTGAAAACGCGTTCAATTTTAGCTTGTAAACACTCTAGAAGGAACAATTTTTAATGGATTTTGATGTAACTTGGCTGGAGTATTTGTTGTCTCCCAAGGATGAACCCTATTGAAAATCGAAAAATATTTAGTACAAGTTATTGACCTTGTTTTTGAAAACGCGTTAACTCGTAAACACTCTATAAAGAACAATTTTGAATGGATTTTGATGAAACTTGGTTTTAGTATTTGTTTTCTCACAAGGATAAACCCTATTGAAAATCAGATAAATCAAAAAATATTTAGTGTCAGTTATTGCGCCTGTTTTCAAAAAGGCTTTCAACTTTTGGCTTGTGAGCACTCTAAAAATTCCTTTTTGACAAAACTCGCTGAAATTGTTTAATATCAACCAAGGATGAGCCTTATTAAGAATTAAAAATATCAAAATATTATTAAGAGTGAACCCTATTGCAAATCATAAAAATACCGAAAAATATTTAATGAGTTCTTATTAGGAACAATTCTTGACAGTTTCTAATGAAACTAGAGGCCCTAGAAAAAAATAGGTTGGAAGGTTGAATATTTCATTCCGCTTATGGTAACCTTACTGAAAAGTTTTTATTTGAAATAAATGCTGCCAGTGGGCGTATATTACCTTGCCTGGCAAGCTATCTTATGAATAATGTTGCACTTGTTTGACTGTCTTGTTGGGATTTGAGGCGCGTTCGATGCCCTCTTTTCGTCGTTTGCCATAATAATAAAATAAATAGTGGAGGTGTCGCCCAGGAGCAAAAATCGAACGCAACCACCTCACAGATACTCGTAACACACTGCTCACGTGATGTCTTTGGACACTTCTGACAGTTCAGAGATTATTTACCCAACCTTCTTTTTTTGTACAGATTACAAAGAGCCCATACATTAAAGAAATACATAAATAGTTTACATTAGGGCCTCAGTACGATAGAGACAATAAACGGTCTTAGCACTAAAAATTAAGGTGTGTCTGTTTTGTCAAATTATTCTTCGTCGGACGAGGTGCGTACATAGTAGACCTCTGCATACATTTTCACAATCCATTGTTATTTTTACTACTACGAAATGTTTATATTAAAGAAATGTACAAAATAAATTATTTTTATTCACCAAAATATCTGTTACCGTTTTGGTGGAGTTGTTACCGTTTTAACCGAAAATTTTTGTTACCGTTTTGGTGGAGTTGTTACCGTTTTAACTAATAAAATTTGTTACCGTTTTGACATGTTACCGTTTTAACTGGATACCATTTTTTTTAAGGACTACTTTTTACACAAGGAGTATGGTGGTCTATACCTCTCGGATGAATGACATCTCTGTTTTTTTCAAAATCTTATAAAACAACTGATTTGTCCTCGTCTTCAAACCCCGAGGGATCTTTACGTTTTTGAACAGATGCCAATGAGAATAATAAAGTAAATAGGTACTTCTAAAGAATACCAGTTAAAACGGTAACATGTCAAAACGGTAACAAATTTTAATAGTCAAAACGGTAACAAGTCCACCAAAACGGTAACAGAAATTTTCGGTTATAACGATAACAACTCCACTAAAACGGTAATAAATATTTTAGTAAATAATAAGATCAATTATTTTGTATAATTCTTTAATATTAATAAAACAATTTTGTGAAAATAGTATAACAAAAATTATGTACACAAAAGGCCACCGCCCGCCGGTAGTTGAGTTGTTAAAATATTCCACAGTTGTTTAACTGTTTAGCGGGCCACAAGTCGACCGACATCCTTCAACACCTGTCGCGGCTTAATATTCTGCCCATATTCTAAAAATTTCAAATTGAACAGTCCTTGTGCCCTTCTGCTGCCGGCGACAAACTTTTTTCTCAGAAATTAACTTTATGTTGATCTTTACGAGAAGGGCCTCTTCCTGTAATAATTTAATCAATAAATATAATTCGATGTTTCCCCTTGTGGCCTTTCGATTTAACTTACTGTGCCACCCCTCAAAGGCCGGCAAATGACCAGGTTGAAGCGTTAACATGTTTATTCACTCCAGGTTTAAATGTTCCTGAAAGATAACCGTCGCGTGGCAGGTCAAATTTTTGTTTCTCACAGAACACCTCCAGTAGCTAGACTGTTCCATCTGCACTTGACGACAATAGGTAAAGCCTTTGCTGTCAACCAAAATTGGTTTATTCTGAGTTCCTTGGTCAACGAAATTGTAGGCTACCGGTTCATTATCCAGGATTCCACCATCTACAATCCTCCATTGACAATTCGGCAATATCTTCCCTTCTTGCAAATTCAACCTGTGCTAACTCATCATCGTCCAGAGAACTTCGGGCAGATCTGGTGTGGGTAAATCACTGTTAATAAACAAAAATTAATAATCATTATCAAAGGTACCAAAAATAAATATTCATTATCAAAGGTACCAAAAATAAATATTCATTATCAAAGGTACCAAAAATAAATATTCATTATCAAAGGTACCAAAAATAAATATTCATTATCAAAGGTACCAAAATAAATATTCATTATCAAAGTACCACGCCTACAATGACCTTAGTCGCCCAATAAACGAAATAATTAATATACTTACTCAATCTACATTCGTTACACAGCCATCTATCTAAAATTTCTTCCCCACGTACCATTTTCCTATAAAAATCCCGGGACATTTCCATACCACATCTTCTGTGCTGAAAACGTTGGCATCCGTCACACTGAAGGGTCTCTTAGGCGCGGTCTAACTTCTTCATTACATGAAACACACGATGCCATTTTGAATATTTCAGAGAATATAACATGTTTTAAAATTTGGATCATTATATATACCTAGCTGGAAAGAAGCCGTTAGCTTGGTATGTAGGTAGAATACTTTTAAATCAACATCGTGATTACCAATTATGATAATTGACAGGAAATCTGTTAGCTTACTATGTCGGTATATGACTTTGATCAATAGGCCAAAATTGTTTGAGTTGTTTTCAATCACCGATTTTTGAGTTAATACTCTCTCGATAAAATTAGATTACCATTTATCGGAGTGTTTTTAGTTTGTTACCGTTTTAAACCAATATACCTGTTACCGTTTTGGTGGACTTGTTACCGTTTTAACCAATATACCTGTTACTGTTTTGGTGGACTTGTTACTGTTTTGACTATTAAAATTTGTTTGATGAGGATTAACCAAGCAGAGTTGAGTTTGGGAATGAGGGAAAGAATAAAAGCACATGGTAAAAACACATTCTCCCAAACAGAGTTGTCTCTCCTTCAAGTCTTTCCTAGACCGAATCATTTAGTCTGCCTTCAGCAGAGAGACAGAAGACCAAAGTATGAAAATTTATCGTGAAATAGCGTAACCAATTTGGTTGCGTTAAATTATTCGTCTTCCTTGAGTTTTTTTTATCAAAAAGTTTCAATTTTCCTGTATGTTAATAGGTCAGCTACATACCACCCCCCTATTTGACCGAATAAACCACTGATTGTTGACTAATCTAAGTTGAAATATCCAAGCGTGGAGCTATTTTTAAGATGGTTGCCATTTTTAATAAGACTTACTGTCATTGAAAATTCAGCCAATCAAAAGACTTGTCTCGAAATCAATGATTTAGATCACGTGATTTTAATGTTTATTTGATAAAGATGGCGATTGTGTAAAAATAGCCGCCTGATGAACATTTATCGAATTTGCACACAAGTACATAATGTCAATTTGTTGAAAGGTACATATTATCCCACAATTATCTTTTACTTTACAAAATTTACTGTTTTCAAAGGTCTAAAGGAAGTATTACAAAATTTTGTGTTCTCAACAGGCTTGGTCATCTATCTCTAAAATACGTAGTATTATTTAGAGTCAACATGTCGGTCTAAGTTTTTCCATATTCAATCACAATAATTCAATATAGCATCATGAAAATCTTGAACTAGTCAAAATAAAAGTAGACCACAACATTTTTTCAACACTCTCACTGCACACAAACAAACAAATTTTTTTTAATTAGATTAACCTGATATTGTCCAAAGACTTTATTTTCAAGTTTCACTAAAAAATTGAGCCGATATCACCATATTTTTTTTTTTTTTGGTCATTTAAGTGAAATGAAAAGAGTTTGTGTATTTTGAATCTTTATATTGTTTTTTTCGTTTACTTATAATTGAAAACATTAAAATTATTAAAAAATAAAAGGTATATTGAAAGATTAGTACATATTATTACAATTATCTACAACCTCTCCCTTCCCCGAAATCAAATATAGACCCAACTTTCGTTCGTGTTTTATTAGTTTCGTTTCAAATGTTTTATTAGCTGTCAGCTTTGTAAGTAACCACTAGATAGCTAATAAAACATTCGGTACGAAACTTATAACACACAAAAGAGAATGTTGGGTCTATATTTTAATTAGACTTCAGCAACGATAGAAATCACTATTTTATATACATCAGTCGTATTGAAAGTTCAGCAGCTTTACCCTTTGTGCTTCCTTGCTGCGTCTGTGGAACGCTCACCGTTCATTTCTACAGTGTTACAGCCGAGGAATAGATGGAGAGAAGCAGAGTCACCCGAGGTTTGCTGATTGGGGGATTTCAGGGTTTTTTCGGTAATTAGTGTCAGTTTTTCGGTATATAGGTTTTTTTCGGTATATAGGTTTTTTCGGTTTTTTATCAGAAAAGTTTTTTCGTTTTTTTTGGTATTTTTTCGGTGTATTTTCGGTATTTTTCGGTACTTTTCGGAGTTTTTTAGGTATTTTTCGGAGTTTTTTCGGTTCTTTTCGGTATTTTCCGGTATATAGGACAGTCGAAATACAAGTACAGAATATTTTATTGATTTATGGTAAAGAATTTTGATATTGAAAACGGTAGATCTTGTGAAAGAAATAAAGTTGGTACATTTGGTTTGTGGTAGTTAGGGGCCCAGTATGTTCCTGACCTGGTTTTCTTAATTTCAACCCCTGCTGCTGATAATGCTGTTGACAGCCCTGGTGGTTTACTTTCATTTTGACTAGAATTTTTGTAAAGAAACCAAGTTTTAGCCAGGATTTCATATGACATATTGCAGAGTTTTCAACAAGAATTCTAGCAAAAAAAAGTTATAGAAGGTTGAATTTTTTGATTTTACATGGAAGGAGATGGTAAATTATTCAACTTGAGCGTACAACTCGTACATTATACTAAAACACTGCTGTAGAAATTCAGAACCCTTGCTTCCCCCCTTAAAAACGTCCTATTTCATCCACCTCAGGACCTTGTAATTCAACTTTTGCTTACAAATTCGATTTATGTGTCATTTTGTCCAGTTTAATGTCATAACCAAACCTACTTGTGTTTGTGGATAAACATGTTGTGTTGAGGAGTGGAAATGTCAAAAAGACAAAAACATTTTTTTGTCAGTATTTTGTGACATAACAATGATTATTTTAGGGAATGATGCAGGTAATAATATAATTTAACATAGAGTCTGATTGTAGATGATTTTCATACGCCCACATGGAAATGTGGACGTATATTGCCGTCGCCCCTGTCCGTCCGTCCGTCCGTCCGTCCACATTTGTTGTATACACGATAGAGGCTACAGTTTTTATCCGATCTTAATGAAACTTGGTATACATGTATATATTGATGATGTCTCGGTCAAGTTCGAAAATGGAAATTATCGCATGAACGGTTTTTGAGTTATTGCATTTGACTTAGTAAAAACGCGTCAAATTTGGGTTGTATCCACAATAGAGGCTATAGTTTTTATCCGATCTTAAAGAAACTTGGTATACATGTATATATTGATGATATCTCGGTTCAGTTCAAAAATGGAAATTATCGAATGAACGGTTTTTGAGTTATTGCCCTTGACTTAGTAAAAACACGTCAAATTTGGGTTGTATCCACAAGAGAGGCTACAGTTTTTATCCGATCTTAATGAAACTTGGTATACATGTATATATTGATGATATCTCGGTTAAGTTCAAAAATGGAAATTATCGAATGAACGGTTTTTGAGTTATTGCCCTTGACTTAGTAAAAACGCGTCAAATTTGGGTTGTATCCACGATAGAGGCAACAGTTTTTATCCGATCTTAATGAAACTTGGTGTACATGTATATATTGATGATATCTCAATGTTCAAAAATGGAAATTATCGAATGAATGGATTTTGAGTTATTGCCCTTGACTTCGTAAAAACGCTTCAAATTTGGGTTGTATCCACGATAGAGGCTACAGTTTTTATCCGATCTTAATGAAACTTGGTATACATGTATATATTGATGATATCTCGGTCAAGTTCGAAAATGGAAATTATCGCATGAACAGTTTTTGAGTTATTGCCCTTGACTTAGAAAAATCTTGTCAAAATTTTAGTTGATGCAATAAATCCTCCAATTTTCAGAGGATGTTGATGAAACTTGGTGTGAGCATTGAAATTGATTAGGCCTCAATCAAGTTTGAATTTGACAGTTTTTCAATGAATTGTTTTAAGTTATTGCCCTTGACTTAGTAAAATTGCGTCAAAATTCTATTGTGGTTGCAATAAAAAGCTTTAACTTTCAAAGGATTTTGATGGAACTTGGTGTAAGCATCAGAATTGATAAGACATTAGTCAAGTTTGAATTTCTGACTTTTTTTAACAAATGGTTTTTGGGTTATTGCCCTTGACTTAGTAAAATTGCGTCAAAAATATTTGTGGGTGCAAAATAAGCATACAATTTTTCAATAGATTTGATGAAACTTGGTATGAGTATTGAAATAGATAAGATGGTGGTCAAGTTCTAATTTGACAATTTTCCATGAACAGTTTTTGAGTTTTTGCCCTTAACTTCAATATTAATTCAGTGAATGTTTTTTGAGTTAATGCTCTATTTATTTTTCAAATTCAATGCTGCCAGTGGGCGTATGTTACCTTGCCTGGCAAGCTATCTTTTTCTGTAGAATAAACCCTATCCAACTCAGATGTACATTTCCATGGAATTTAAGCAATAAAAAATGGAAATATATCATTGAAATAGTGTTATGCTCCGTAAAAACTGTTTCTCTCAACTGGTGTTTATGGGGGGGGGGGGCTGTTTTTAGTATTTTTTCTGTAGAATAAACCCTATCCAACTCAGATGTACAATTCTGTGGAATTTGAGCAATAAAAAAAGGAAATATATCATTGAAATAGTGTTATGCTCCGTAAAAACTGTTTCTCTCAACTAGTGTTTATGAGGGGGGTTGGCTGTTCTTAGTATTTTTTCTGTAGAATAAACCCTATCCAACTCAGATGTACAAAAAATTAAAGAGTTAAGGAATCTTTCTCTTTAGAGAATCCTTGTTTCGCTCCGCCGCGTTTCATACAATTTGTACTCTTCAGGGAGACTGTTGCTACTGGGTCGCATTCCTACTATTTATACCCTATGGTGGATGGAGGCGCTTCATGGAGGACCTCAGTGAAAGCGCTACTGTTGCTTGGTTGCCAAGACGTAATAACAATGGCGTGGAGGCATGCCATTTGTGTTTCTTTTTTGTGGAAAATGCCAGATTTTTGGTATTTTCTCTGGATTGATGCTTGGTATCTAGTTGTTAGATATTGAAGCACTCTCTGATCATTCATTCCTCATATAGTTGAGGTTTGAGGAATCAATTGTCATTTTACTATGGGGATGCAACAAACTTACCCCAGTTGCCAGGGATTGTAATATTTGCGCCATAATCTCCAAAAATGAGATTATAAGTTCGGTCACAAAAAGAACATACCCTAATGTTCAAAACATTTATTGCCAATCAATCAATCTTATTTATCTCATTACCTGCAATATGTGGACATATTGGCGTCGCCCCTGTCCGTCAACATTTGTTGAAGACACTGTAGAAGCTTCAATTTTATATGGATTTTAATGAAACATGGTTTGAGCATTGGAATTGATAAGACGGCGGTCAAGTTCAATTATGACGATTTTTCGATGAACAGTTTTTGAGGTATTGCGCCTGCCTCTATATTTGTTGTAGACACAATAGAAACTACAATTTTCAATGGATTTGAATGTGTAACTTGGTATGAGCAATGGAATTGATAAGGGGGTGATCAAGTTTGAATTTGATGATTTTTCGATGAAAATTTCTTGAGTTATTGCCCTTGATTTAGTAAAATTGCAAAAATTTTTTATTCTGGGTCCAATAGTAAAATTGTCTAAAAAATTTATTGTGGGTGCACTAGAAGATAAAATTTTTAAACGCCCACATGAATATGTGGATGTATATTGTCTTCGGTCTGTCGGTCCGTCAAGATTTGTTGTAGACACAATAGAAGCTACAATATTTATACGCCCACATGGAAATGTGGACGTATATTGCCGTCGGTCTGTCGGTCTGTCCACATTTGCTGTATCCACAATAGAAGCTACAGTTTTTATCCGATCTTAATGAAACTTGGTATACATGTATATATGGATGATATCTTGGTCAAGTTCAAAAATGGAAATTATCGCATGAACGGTTTTTGAGTTATTGGACTTGACTTAGTAAAAACGCGTCAAATTTGGGTTGTATCCACAATAGAGGCTACAGTTTTTATACGCCCACATGGAAATGTGGACGTATATTGCCGTCGCCCCTGGCCGTCCGTCCGTCGGTCGGTCCTTCTACATTTGTTGTATCCACGATAGAGGCTACAGTTTTTATCTGATCTTAATGAAACTTGGTATACATGTATATATCGCATGAACAGTTTTTGAGTTATTACACTTGACTTAGTAAAAACGAGTCAAATTTGGGTTGTATCCACAATAGAAGCTACAGTTTTTATCCGATCTTAATGAAACTTGGTATACATGTATATATTGATGATATCTTGGTCAAGTTCGAAAATGGAAATTACCGAATAAACAGTTTTTGAGTTATTGCCCTTGACTTAGTACAAACGCGTCAAATTTGGGTTGTATCCACAATAGAAGCTACAGTTTTTATCTCATCTTAATGAAACTTGGTATACATGTATATATTGATGATATCTTGGTCAAGTTCGAAAATGGAAATTATCGAATGAACAGATTTTGAGTTATTGCCCTTGACTTAGTTAAAACGGGTCAAATTTGGGTTGTATCCACGATATAGGCCACAGTTTTCAGAAATTCAAATTTGACGATTTTTTGATGAATAGTTAATGAGTAATCACGTCAAATTTGGGTTGTATCCACAATAGAGGCTACAGTTTTTATCCGATCTTAATTAAACTTGGTATACATGTATATATTGATGATATCTCGGTCAAGTTCAAAAATGGAAAATTCGCATGAGCAGTTTTTAAGTTATTGCCCTTGACTTAGTAAAAACGCGTCAAATTTGGGTTGTATCCACAATAGAGGCTACAGTTTTTATCCGATATTAATGAAACTTGGTATACATGTATATATTGATGATATCTCGGTCAAGTTCGAAAATGGAAATGATCACATGAACGGTTTTTGAGTTATTGCCCTTGACTTAGTAAAATTGCGTCAAAATTCTATTGTGGTTGCAATAAGAAGCTTTAATTTTCAAAGGATTTTGATAAAACTTGGTGTAAGCATTAGAATTGATAAGACATTAGTAAAGTTTGAATTTCTGACTTTTTTTAACGAATGGTTTTTGGGTTATTGCCCTTGACTTAGTAAAATTGCGTCAAAAATATTTGTGAGTGCAATAAGAAGTTTTAATTTTCAAAGGATTTTGATAAAACTTGGAGTAAGCATTAGAATTGATAAGACATTAGTAAAGCTTGAATTTCTGACTTTTTTTAACGAATGGTTTTTGGGTTATTGCCCTTGACTTAGTAAAATTGGGTCAAAAATATTTGTGGGTGCAAAATAGATAAAATGGTGGTCAAATTCTAATTTGACGATTTTCCATGAACAGTTTTTGAGTTTTTGCCTTAACTTCAATATTAATTCAGTGAATGTTTTTTGAGTTATTGCTCTATTTATTTTTCAAATTAAATGCCAGTGGGCGTATGTTACCTTGCCTGGCAAGCTATCTTGGGTTATTGCTCTTGACTTAGTTACATCACATCAAAATTATTGTTGATGCAATAGATGCTACAATTTTTATACGCCCACATGAAATGGGGGGCGTATATTGTCGTCACCCACATCCGTCGGTCCGTCCGTCCGTCGGTCCGTCCGTCTGTCGGTCCGTCGGTCCGTCCGTCCACAATTGCTTGTAAACACTCTACACGCTGTAATTCTTGACGGATTTAGATGAAACTTAATATGAGTGTTTATGATCACGCAAGGATGAACCCTATTGAAAATCAGCGAAATCAGAAAAAAATTAGTATGAGTTCGTGCCCTTGTTCTTGAATGGCTCGTAAACACTCTACAACGTGCAATTCTTGACCGATTTTGATGAAACTTGGTGTGAGAGTATGTTATAACTCAAGGATAAACCCTATCGAAAATCAGCGAAATCGAAAAACATTTAGTATGAGTTATTGCCCTTGTTCTTGAAAACGCGTTCAATTTTAGCTTGTAAACACTCTTGAGAGAACAATTTTTAATGGATTTTAATGAAACTTGGCCTGAGTAGTTATCACCCAAGGTTGAAGCCTATTGGAAACCAGTCAAATCGAAAAAAGATTAATATCAGTTATTGCCCTTGTTTTTGAAAACGCGTTCAATTTTTAGCTTGTAAACACTCTACAAAGCACAGTTATTGACCGATTTTGACGAAACTTGCTGAAATTGTTTAGTATCACCCAAGAATGAACCCTTTTGAAAATAGCACATATCGAAATATATTTAATAGGAATTATTGCCCTTGTTCTATAAAATGTGTTGGAATTTTGCCTTGTAAACACTCTACAAGTCACAATTCTTGAGCGATTTTGACATAACTTGGCATGAGTATTTGTAATCACCTAAGGATGAACCCTATTGAAATTCAGTTAAATTGAAAAATATTAAGTATCAGTTATTGCCCTTGTTTTTGAAAACGCGTTCAATTTTTAGCTTGTAAACACTCTACAAAGCACAGTTATTGACCGATTTTGACGAAACTTGCTGAAATTGTTTAATATCACCCAAGAATGAACCCTTTTGAAAATAGCACATATCGAAATATATTTAATAGGAATTATTGCCCTTGTTCTATAAAATGTGTTGGATTATTGTCTCGTAAACACTCTACATGTCACAATTCTTGAGCGATTTTGACATAACTTGGCATGAGTATTTGTAATCACGTAAGGATGAACCCTATTGAAATTCAGTTAAATCGAAAAATATTTAGTATCAGTTATTGCCCTTGTGTTTGAAAACGCGTTCAATTTTAACACTCTAGAAAGAACAATTCTTAATGGATTTTGATAAAACTTGGCTTGAGTATTTGTTTTTACCCAAGGATGAACCTTTTTGAAAATCAAATAAATCGAAATATATTTAGTGTCAGTTATTGCCCTTGTGTTTGAAAACGGGTTTAACTTTTTGGCTAATAAACACTCTAGAAGGTACAATTCATGACCAATGTTGACAAAACTCACTGAAATTGTTGGATATCGCAAGGGATGAGCCTAATTGAAAATTAAAAATATCAAAATATATCTAATATGAATTAGTGCCCTTGTTCTTTTAAACGCGTTCGATTTTTGCCTCGTAAACACTCTACATGGCACAATTCTTGATGGAATTCGATGAAACTTGGTGTGAGAGTGTGTTATAACTCAAGGATGAACCCTATTGAAAATCAGCGAAATCGAAAAAATTTTTAGTATGAGTTACTGCCCTTGTTCTTGAAAACGCATTCAATTTTAGCTTGTAAACATTCTAGAAAGAACTATTCTTAATGGATTTTGATTAACTTTGGCTTGAGTATTTGTTTTTACCCAAGGATGAACCCTATTATAAATCAAATAGATAGAAATATTTAGTGTCAGTTATAGCCCTTGTTCTTGAAAACGCGTTCAATTTTAGCTTGTAAACACTCTAGAAAGAACTATTCTTAATGGATTTTGATTAACTTTGGCTTGAGTATTTGTTTTTACCCAAGGATGAACCCTATTATAAATCAATAAATAGAAATATATTTAGTGTCAGTTATAGCCCTTGTTCTTGAAAACGCGTTCAATTTTAGCTTGTAAACACTCTAGAAAGAACAATTTTTAATGGATTTTGATGAACCCTATTGAAAATCGAAAAATATTTAGTACAAGTTATTGACCTTGTTTTTGAAAACGCGTTAACTCGTAAACACTCTAGAAAGATCAATTTTGAATGGATTTTGATGAAACTTGGCTTTTGTATTTGTTTTCTCACAAGGATAAACCCTATTGAAAATCAGATAAATCGAAAAATATTTAGTGTCAGTTATTGCGCCTGTTTTCAAAAACGCTTTCAACTTTTGGCTTGTGGACACTCTAAAAAATTCCTTTTTGACAAAACTCGCTGAAATTGTTTAATATCAACCAAGGATGAGCCTTATTAAGAATTAAAAATATCAAAATATTATTAAGGGTGAACCCTATTGCAAATCATAAAAATACCGAAAAATATTTAATGAGTTGTTATTAGGTACAATTCTTGACAGTTTTTAATGAAACTAGAGACCCTAGAAAAAAATAGGTTGGAAGGTTGAATATTTCATTCCACTTATTGTAACCTTACTGAAAAGTTTTTATTTGAAATAAATGCTGCCAGTTGGCGTATATTACCTTGCCTGGCAAGCTATCTTTGACAAAACTCGCTGAAATTGTTTAATATCAACCAAGAATGAGCCTTATTAAGAATTAAAAATATCAAAATATTATTAAGGGTGAACCCTATTGCAAATCATAAAAATACCGAAAAATATTTAATGAGTTGAGTTAGGTACAATTCTTGACAGTTTTTAATGAAACTAGAGACCCTAGAAAAAAATATATGGTGGAAGGTTGAATATTTCATTCCACTTTTGTAACCTTACTGAAAAGTTTTTATTTGAAATAAATGCTGCCAGTGGGCGTATATTACCTTGCCTGGCAAGCTATCTTCAATGGATTTTGATGAAACTTGGTATGAGTATTGAAATTGATAAGACAGTAGTCAAGTTCGAATTTGACGACTTTTCTTTGTGCACTTTTGTTGAGTTATTGCCCTAGACTTCGTAAAACTGCTTCAAAATTTTATTGTGGGTGCAATAGAGGCTACAATTTTATATGGATTTTGATGAAACTTGGTATTATCATTGGAATTGATAAGACAGCGGTCAAGTTCGAATTTAATGATTTTTTTTTTATGAACAGTTTTTGAGTTATTGCCCTCCACTTAGTAAAATCTTGTCAATATTGTATTGTTGATGCAATAAATCCTACAATTTTCAAAGGATTTTGATGAAATTTGGTGTAAGCATTGGAATTGATGAAACCTCAATCAAGTTTGAATTTGACACTTTTTCAATAAACGGTTTTGAGTTATTGCCCTTACCTTAGTAAAATTGCGTCTAAATTCAATTGTGGTTGCAATAAGAAGCTTTAAATTTCAAAGGTTCTTTATGGACCGTGGTGTTAGAATTGATAAGACAGTAGTCAAGTTTGAGTTAGACGACTTATTTTAATGAATAGTTTTTGAGTTATTGCATTTGACTTAATAAAATTGCGTCAAAATTTTTTTTGGGGGGGGGTGTAATACTAGCAGCGATTTTTTAATTGATTTGATGAAAATTGGTGTGAATATTGAAATAGATAAGATGGTGGTCAAGTTTGATTTTGACGATTTTCCATGAACAGGTTGTGAGTTTTTGGGCTTATGTTACCTTGCCTGGAAAGCTATCATTTTACTAGATTTAGAATTTGATGTCTGAAATTCTTTTTTTGTTCAAAATTTCTGTGATAATAAGAAATTTTATTGGCAGAAGGTTATTTCTAAAAAGTGGGTTTGTGTGCAGCAGGGCTAATATTATTTTTTATCCAGCCGGACATTTTGTTAACGATGTTTTGTTGATGTCAAAACTACTACACTAAGTACTATTCAACTAGTATCCAACTGTAAAATGTATTTCAATGCATGAATGTTTAGTTATATTCATCATAATTGGGACTTTAAGTTTCTAAACATACTGTCATACATCAATCACAAAAACAAAACAATCCGATCATCAAATATTTACTGTTAAATTTAATATTTTTTACGAAGTTACAAATACCGATTTTTAGTTAACTTTCACCAACGATGTACTTCCGGTTGAACATGAGAAAAACGAATCTTTTTGAATGACACCAATACTGAGAAAAATGATGTAAATTTTCTCGCGGTCTTTCCGATTTGTCTATAAATAGTAGCTGTTTCATATCCTACTTGTAAGAACGATAAAACTTATATAACTACGCACATTTTTTAAAAAGGAATAGTAAAATTTCAATAGAAAATAACCTGCCAATGACATTTTATTGAACTTTCTTTTTTTTTTTTTTTTTTTTCAAACACACACAAACATATAAAAAAATTACCCTGTACATTATTTTACCTAGTTAATTTTAAAATCTCTCACTCAATATTCACTTTTGACCTATAGTTAATGATACATTTGAAAGAGCTAATATTCACCTATGCTAATGCCCAAATTTAGTTTTGATCTTTTCAACATTTTCTATATACACCAAGCTATACACATGCTTTTTACACAAAAACATCTCTACAATAACACTGCTTTTGTTAAAGTAAATTGTTTTAAAACAAAAGTTTTATGTTTAACGGTTAGATCACTCTTGTTTTTGTAGAATATAATATTACTAAAGACTTTTTACATTAGATGTATGTCACAAACCCCCCTCCATAACACATTGGTTATTTGTCGCGTGCAGTTCTCCAATTACATTTCACTTTTGTCATATCTATTTTGTCGTATCTTTTTTGTTCATCACATGACCCTCACGTGACCAAAAAATGAACGTAAAAGATACGACAAAATAGATATGACAAAAGTGAAATGTTAAAAGAGAAACTGCACGCGACAAATAACCAGTGTGTTATGAAGGGGGGTTTGTGACATACATCTAATGTAAAAAGTCTTTAGTAATATTATATTCTACAAAAACAAGAGTGATCTTGCCGTTAAACATACAACTTTTGTTTTAAAAAAGTTTACTTTAACAAAAGCAGTCACATGTCTTTTGATATTAAGGTATCTTGTTTTATTTCACATGTCATTTGACATATTACAATGGAATTAGACACTTCTTCATTGCATCTAATTATGGCAGCTATTCCCTTCCATAAATAACTCAACTAACAAATACAGGCACTGAATTGCGTATACAATTGACAGTTAAAGGAAACACTCAACCCCTTAAGATTTTAAATTCCCTTTAAAATTAGCTTCAATAAATGTTAGGGGCCTGAGAGATACTTTAAAAAGACAGAAAATATTAACATGGATCCGCGACAATCATTTTGATATAACATTCCTACAAGAAACACATAGCACTTCAAAAGACGAAATTAAATGGAAAGAATGGGGTGGGGAAATTTATTTCTCTCATGGCGCTAGTAACTCTGCTGGCACTGCAATATTCTGCAAATCAGACATAGCAAATTTCGACACCAAAATCCCACATTTCGGACAAAGATGGTTATCACAACCTCCTTTTTGCAGACGTAGAACAAATTCCATATATTCTTGTAAATACACATAGTCCAAATCATGACAAAGCTCAAGAAATCTACTTCCAAAGGTTATTAGATAGAATTTCAGACACGATACAAACAAACATTGGTTGTCAAGATCCAAACGTTATAATGGGTGGTGATATTAACAATGTGCTAAACATCGAACTTGATCGATATGGAGGTAAGTATAAAATCAAAAAAAGAGGCTTAGAAAAAATTAAAAACATATTAACAACTTTCGACCTCCTCGATATTTATAGATTATATAACCCACTAAAAAAACAATTCACCTGGAGACAACCCACCCCTCCAATTCACAGTAGACTGGACTACTGGCTAGTTTCTGAAACCTCACTGAAATATATAACGAAAACATCAATCAAACCTACAACATTTAGCAATCATTTAGCAATTATCTTAACAATAGACCATACCACTGAAAAACGTGGACCAAAACTTTGGATATTTAATTCGACTTTGACAACAGATTTAAATTATATTCGATTGATAACATAATCATTAAATTCATGGAAATCTGAATATCGCGATACATCTGATAAAAGGGGAATGTGGGATTTTTTGAAATTTAAATACAATTGAATATTGTAAGAAAAAACAAGCAGTTAAACGAGAAATTAAACAATCTTTAAGCACAGAGCTTGAAAAACTAGAGGATGTTTTACACCTTTCCAATGACAATGAGACATATAATACTTTAAAACAATATTAAATCACCAAAAACAAATTAGATGATATTTACAAAAATGAAGCCACCGGCGCAATAATTAGGTCTAAAATACAAAATTATTACGAAAGCGATAAGAATACAACATTCTTTCTTAACCTCGAAAGAAATAAGCAAATATCTACGTCGATAAACAAACTATATAGGATAGATGATGGAATAGTTTTACAGAAACCAAAAGACAATGCACGAAATTAAAAAATATTATAGCCAAATATATAAAAAGGACGCAAAACAAGCTGAACCTGATATACAATTTTTAATTAGAGAAAATACCCCAGTACTAAGTGATACTGAATCTCAGTGTCTTGAATATAAATTGAATGAATTAGAGTGTCGAGAGGCAATCAAGACATTTAAATTAAACTCATCTCCCGGAAATGATTCGGTCGTTGATGGTCTAACTAAATGAGGGTTTCGAAAATAAATGCCTTTCGACATCCCAACGGCAATCAATAATAAAGCTGCTTCCAAAACCTAATAAAAATAAATTTGACATAAGTAACTGGCGACCGATCTCGCTTATCAACGTAGACGTTAAGATTGCCAGTAAAGTTTTATCAATACGCTTAAAACATTTTTTGGAAAAGATTATCCATCCGAACCAGACAGGATTTGTCTCGGGTAGGCACATGGTAGAGAATATCAGAATTATAGATGACTGTATAACATTAGCTCAACAAAAACGCATATCTGGGCTCCTTTTGGCAATTGATTTTTCTAAAGCATTTGATTCAATTTGTCATCAATTTATGGTAAAAGTTCTAAGGCATTTTGGTTTCGGTAAAATATTCATACGATGGATACTAACTTTATATAATGAAATTGAATGTGCTCAAACAATGGTTATACTACTCATTACTTCCCAATAGAAAAAGGTGTACGACAAGGTGATCCAATGTCTCCCAACCTATTCAATCTTGTCATAGAAATCCTCTGTATATATGTAAGACAAGATCCCAATATCCACGGACTTGATTTTGGAAAAACCACATTAAAAATAATTGGATTTGCAGATGACTTGACATGTTTTTTCAAAGATTATAAATCTGTAAGACACCTAATCGAGGTTCTCAAACAATTTAGACTTATATCGGGCCTTTCAGTAAACTTTTCAAAAACAGAAGCATTAGATTTAAATAGCAAAATAAAAAATCTCACAAAATTGATCTCTGAAAATTATATTCGCCTGTGCATGTCTTCCATTAAAATCTTAGGTATCCATTTTTCCCTGACCGATTCACTATCCTGCAATTTAAACTTCCAGCAAAAAATACAAGAAATAGAAAATATTTTTTTAAAATGGAAAGAAAGAAATTTAACATTAACAGGGAAAATATCAATAATCAAAACATTCTGCTTATCCAAAATAACATTACAACTCCAGACACTATATACGCCGGATGACATTTTTACAAAATTAAATCATGTCATCTTTAAGTTTCTTTGGAATGGGCCAGACAAGCTCAAAAGAGAACAAATCTATCAATATAAGTTTAAGGGTGGATTAAATAGACTTAATTTACGAGAACACCACGCTTGTAAATCTCTATTTTGGATTAAAAAAATGTTTCTTGTAGATAGGAATCAAAATTGGATGGCTACCTTACAAACATGTTTAGAACCTTACAATCCTTTTGTTTTGGCATCATGTAATTTCCAAAAAGACAAAATAACTATTAAATCCCCATTTTATAAACAAATGTATCTAAATTGGTATGAAATATATACCACAAATATCGACAAACAAATTGGAATAGAAAATCAAATTGCCTATTTAAACAAACATATAAATATTAATTCTTCAACATGTATAATTTCAAATCTAATAAAACATAATTTTCTTTATACTTCAGATTTCATTAAAAATTCGCAACATAATCTGACTGATTGTGAAAAGCTTATAGCAAAAGGTTTCAAAAATACTATTCAGCAAACTGTAAAATTTAAAACCGCAAACAACAATAAAACCCCGGTCTCAGCCCCTACAAATTATATAACAAAACTCAAAACCGATATAACATGTAATTTGACCAAATTCTACAACACCAACTATGACACAATAAAACCAACAGACATTTACAAAAAACATATCAATGCTAAGTTTATTAAACCAAACTCAATTATTAAATGGGAAGAGGAGTTGGAAATCACGTTACATGAAAATGATATCAACTCAACTTTCCGAAATCTATATAACTATTGTTTAGATGAAAAAACTCGAAATTCCCAGTACAAATATATAAATAAAATTACATATACAAATTCTAAACTTTTTAAATTCAAATTAGCCGAAACAACGCTTTGCGACTTTTGTAATTCTACCATTGAAACAATAGACCATCTATATATTCAATGCGTATATACACAACAAATATGGAGCAAGCTACATGAAATCATAGACAAAAACAATATATCAATTAAAATCACTAATGAAATTATACACTTAGGATTTTATACAAATGACTTTGACCCTTTCCTAGACAGCAATGAAATTAACTGTATCAACCACTGTTTAATTCTGACAAAATACCTCATCCATCAAAGTAAAATTAGACGCGAAATACCAAATGAAACTAAATACATTCAATTTTTGATATCAAAAGCTAACATTGAAATCACCCAAAATGAGAATGAAATAGCCAAATGGAAATATCTATATAATTTTATAAAGACCTAAGAAAAGGCATCCCTCTAGCTGTTTTATATATATCTATCTCTCCGAACTTACACTCAATGCCTTGCACAAATATCTTAAAAATATTCTTGTTATCATATTGTATAATGTTTTGTATGTACCCTGTATAGCTGTAAAAAAAAAAAAAAAAATTGAACTTTCTGTCAACTTTATAATTGTTAAAAAGAAGAATTCTCAATGACCGGCAAACTATCATCGTCAAAAATTCTATGTGAGGGCCGACATTTTCTTCGTCATGTTTACGTTGGTACTGATGGAATCGGAAGACAATTATCGTAAAATAGACTTG
Source organism: Nipponacmea schrenckii (assembly GCA_030562195.1). Taxonomy (NCBI): domain Eukaryota; kingdom Metazoa; phylum Mollusca; class Gastropoda; family Lottiidae; genus Nipponacmea; species Nipponacmea schrenckii. The sequence continues at coordinate 20,602,650 of CM060203.1, forward strand.
ATATACAATTATATCAATGAATAATGACCGATTAAAATTTGACGGCATAACTATAGGATTAAACACATAACAGATTATCGTGTCAACTGTTTGTTTAAAGTAAGTAGTTCGAGATAGTAAATCTCTTTGAACTGGAACACTGGAAGCGTTTTCCGGCAGCCGATTAATAATTGTCAATAAATTCTTTGTTAATTAACCACCTCTTTCCGTTAATCTCTTAATTAACTAAATTAATTGACCGGTAGTGTTAGGGTAAGATGAGAATAATATTCTCAAGAAAGCACTGGCCTAGGTCATGAAGTAAGAAACAACTTTATAGGATGAGATAGTTAGTGTAAACAATAGTTAAAAATGGTTAAGGTTATAATCATGAAAAGTATGGAAGTCTTGATCTTTCAACCGTTCTGAAATCCAAATCTTAAAAAACAAAAATAACTTTTTAATTTTGGTCCTCATTATCCTGTTCAAATACTGGAGCCCATTGACCTATAATAAACTAAAGTGTATGCTGATGACATTTGACTAATAATTATTTAAGGTAATATGTGATATATATATTTAAAACAGTTATGGATTTGAAAAAAAGTTTTGCAGTGGTTCAAGTCTGCCATAGACTAAATGGTTACTAAGATTTTTATTCCTCTTGAACGCGGTAACAATTCTTTTAGTATAAACCTGTGGATATTTCTGTTGAAGAGTTTTATAGTAATTTTTTACAATTACCGATGCGTTGGTAGCAGTATGATTATAGGTAGTGATGAAGGGGATTATTTGGTTGTCATGCTGAAGGTTTAAGCCATTCGGAAATACTGTGTCCAACTGGTCCATCCAATAGCTCTTGCGCTGCAATCTTCTATGTTTTGGCTTAATATTAGGCATCGACATAACCGCCTCAATAGGCATAATTACCAAGTCTTCAATGGAGTGGTCGGGGAGGTTAAAGTGGTTCGCAATAGGTCTGTTTTTGCCATGTACGGTAGAGTTAGGAATCTCATTGACTAAACGTGATAGTTAGGAAATTTAATTTTCAATTATTTTTTTTAACGTCACTGACCTATACTTGTCCGGCATATAGAGCCAAATCAACAGTTCTGGTGTGCAGTGACAGTAAAGTGGATGTTGATAAAATATAGTGGTCTACTTTCATTGTCAAACTCAAAATTTTCATGGTGGTGATTAATTGAATTTGTGTCCAGAAACTAAGTTTTGGCCAGGCTTTCATTTGACATATTGGAAAGTTTTCAACAAGATTTCTTGAAAAGTATTAGATATTTTTGTGTTTTAACATGGAAACAGATGGCAAATGAATTACTGGCCTTCCACCGACAAAATTTCTCATTATCTCAGCAATGCTGAAACAAAATGCATTTTCAGACATCAAATTCCAAATCTAGTCCAAAAATTAGTCAAAAATGGGCATGCAAAAACCCCAAAAGAGAATATATATATAAATTAATGAAACTTTATGTGAGTATTGAAATTGATAAGATGGTGGTCAAGTTCAAATTTGTTTGCATCGAAATAGATAAGACAGCAGTCAAGTTTGAATTTGAGGATTCTTCCAATGACTGGTAAGCGAGTTATTGCCCTTGACTTAGTAAAACTGCGTCAAAATTTTATTGTGAGTACAAAAAAAAGCTACAATTTTCAATGTATTTTGTAGAAACTTGTGTGAGCATTCGAATTGATAAGACGGCGGTTTAGTATAGATCATTGATATTTACAGTTTTTGAGTTATTGCCCTTGACTTAGTAAAATCACTTCAAAAAATTTGGAAAGGATTTTGGTATTGGAATTGATAAGATGGCTGTCAACTTTGATTTTGACTATTTCGATGTCAAGTTCAAATTTGAGGAATTTTTTGATGAACAGTTTTGATTTATTTCCCTTGATTTGATAAAATTATTTATGGTTGCAGTAGAAGCTACCATTTAAAATGGTGTAAATATTGGAATTGTTAAGACGGCAGTCAACTTTGATTTTGACTATTTCAATGAATAGTTTTTGTGTTTTCGCCCTTAACTTAGTAAACTCACGTCAAATTTTATTGTGGGTGCTATAGAAACAACAATTTTCAATGGATTTTGATAAAACTTGGTGTGAGCACTGAAATTTCAAGTTCAAAATTGACGATTTTTCAATGATCAATTTTTGAGTTATTGCCCCTGACTTAGTCAAATCATGTCAAGATTTTTATTGTGAATATAAAAGAAGCCTCAATTTTTTTATACGCCCACATGGAAATGTGGACGTATATTGCCGTCGCTCCTGTCCGTCCGTCCATCGGTCCGTCCACATTTGTTGTATCCCTGATAGAGGCTACAGATTTTATCCGATCTTAATGAAACTTGGTATACATGTATATATTGATGATATCTCGGTCAAGTTCGAAAATGGAAATTATCGCATGAACGGTTTTTGAGTTATTGCACTTGACTTAGTAAAAACGCGTCAAATTTGGTTTGTATCCACAATAGAGGCTACAGTTTTTATCCGATATTAATGAAACTTGGTATACATTTATATATTGATGATATCTCGGTCAAGTTCGAAAATGGAAAATATCGCATGAACTGTTTTTGAGTTATTGCCCTTGACTTAGTAAAAACGCGTCAAATTTGGGTTGTATCCACAATAGAGGCTACAGTTTTTATCCGATCTTAATGAAACTTGGTATACATGTATATATTGATGATATCTCGGTCAAGTTCGAAAACAGAAATAATCGCATGAGCGGTTTTTGAGTTATTGCCCTTGACTTAGTAAAAACGCGTCAAATTTGGGTTGTATCCACAATAGAGGCTACAGTTTTTATCCGATCTTAATGAAACTTGGTATACATATATATATTGATGATATCTCGGTCAAATTCGAAAATAGAAATAATCGCATGAGCGGTTTTTGAGTTATCGCCCTTGACTTAGTAAAAACACGTCAAATTTGGGTTGTATCCACAATAGAGGCTGCAGTTTTTATCCGATCTTAATGAAACTTGGTATACATGTATATATAAAGGATATCTCGGTCAAGTTCGAAAATGGAAATTATTGCATGAACGGTTTATGAGTTATTGCCCTTGACTTAGTAAAAACTCGTCAAATTCGGGTTGTATCCACAATAGAAGCTACAGTTTTTATCCGATCTTAATGAAACTTGGTATTCATGTATATATAGATGATATCTTGGTCAAGTTCGAAAATGGAAATTATCGCATGAACGGTTTTTGAGTTATTGCCCTTGACTTAGAAAAATCTTGTCAAAATTTTAGTTTTGATGCAATAAATCCTCCAATTTTCAGAGGATGTTGATGAAACTTGGTTGTGAGCATTGGCATTGATTAGGCCTCAGTCAAGTTTGAATTTGACAGTTTTTCAATGAATTGTTTTACGTTATTGCCCTTGACTTAGTAAAATTTCGTCAAAATTCTATTGTGGTTGCAATAAGAAGCTTTAATTTTCAAAGGATTTTGATGGAACTTGGTGTAAGCATCAGAATTGATAAGTCATTAGTCAAGTTTGAATTTCTGACTTTTTTTAACAAATGGTTTCTGGGTTATTGCCCTTGACTTAGTAAAATTGCGTCAAAAATATTTGTGGGTGCAAAATAAGGTACAATTTTTTAATAGATTTGATGAAACTTGGTATGAGTATTGAAATAGATAAGATGGTGGTCAAGTTCTAATTTGACAATTTTCCATGAACAGTTTTTGAGTTTTTGCCCTTAACTTCAATATTAATTCAGTGAATGTTTTTTGAGTTATTGCTCTATTTATTTTTCAAATTTAATGCTGCCAGTGGGCGTATGTTACCTTGCCTGGCAAGCTATCTTTTATTTTATTGATACTTTATGTGAGCATTGGAATTTATAAACCCCTGTTTATACGGCGAGGATTTGTATATATGTAAATTTACACTTGTGTGTAAAAGTATATTTGCTGTGTATTCATACGACGTATATTTCTCTTAGATAAATAAGAAGCAAATTGTCCATTTCTGGCATAGCCTTGGAAAGGATCAGACAAGAAGGTTTTTGCAAGCGCAGAATGTTTCCCTATTTCCTGGATGTAGCTCTAACTCTGGGTTGCTCAAATGTTAGGGAATTAAGTAGTAAAGCTCTGATGTAGGAGTGGTTTGACAAGGTAGTCCTGCAGCACTTCGAAGAAACAGACTGGCTAGAAAACTTCAGAATGTGGAAGGAAACATTGAATTTCATCTGCAGACGACTTGAAGATGAACTATCTCGTTCCCAAGACACAGTTGAAGAACCATTAGGTGTCCAAAAGAAGGTAGCAATTACAATTTAATGGCTTGCATCATTGTCAGAATACCGAAAACAAAAAATATACATATTCTCTAGGGCTGCAATGATTCCTGAAGTGGCGATTCGATACACTAAACGATACCCGTGCGACGACACGATTTATTGCGATAATAAATCGCAATTCGTTGTTAAAAGGGAAAAGAAAGAGAAAACTGATATTAATATTAATATTTAAACACACTTTTCAATATTTGGCACAAGTACAGTCTTTTTGTACATGCCTCACTCCGTTTTCATCGGCACTGTTTTACCGAAACCGTTGTAAAGCTATCGATTTGAAACTTGCCAGAGGGGTACTTATGTGTCCTGAATATTCACAGACGATTCCAACCATTCCTTTTACTTATAGTTAGCTTTTCGGGACGTTGGAGAAACAACATGACTTCCAAACTTCGGATTTATATTTTCTCGCAGCGCTTTCATTTTTATACGCCCACATAGAAATGTGGACGTATATTGTTGTCGCCCCTGTCCGTCGGTCCTTTGGTCCGTCGGTCCGTCTGTCAACAATTGTTTGTGGACACTGTAGAGACTACAGTTTTTATTGGAATTTCTTGAAACTTGGTATACTTGTTTATAATCACTCAAGGAAGAACCCTATCGATTTTGGTATGATTCCGAAAAAAATTCCTGGAATTCTTGGACTTTGAATTTCAAATTGTTCTGTTTGTAAACAAAAGCTTGTGGACACTGTAGAGACTCCATTTCTTTATGAATCTTTTTGTAACTTGGTATATTTGTTTATTACCATCCAAGGAAGACCCCTATTGATTTTGATATGATTCTGAAAAAAATTCCTGGAATTCTGGAACTTGGAATTTCGAATGTACTGTTTCTCATCCGTCTGTCAACAATTGTTTGTGGACACTGTAGAGACTACAGTTTTTATTGGATCTTCTTGAAACTTGGTATACATGTTTATTACCATTCAACGAAGACCCCTATCGATTTTGGTATGATTCCGAAAAAAATTCCTGGAATTCTTGAACTTTGAATTTCAAATTGTTCTGTTTGATAACAAAAGCTTGTGGACACTGTAGAGACTCCATTTTTTTATGAATCTTTTTGTAACTTGGTATATTTGTTTATAACCATCCAAGGAAGAACCCTATTGATTTTGATATGATTCTGAAAAAAATTCCTGGAATTCTGGGACTTGGAATTTCGAATTGTACTGTTTGTCATCCGTCTGTCAATAATTGTTTGTGGACACTGTGGAGACTACAGGTTTCATTGGATTTTCTTGAAACTTGGTATACATGTTTATTATCATTCAATGAAGACCCCTATTGATTTTGGTATGATTCCGAAAAAAATTCCTGGAATTCTTGGATTTGAATTTCAAATTGTTCTGTTTGTAAACAAAAGCTTGTGGACACTGTAGAGACTCCATTTCTTTATGAATCTTTTTGTAACTTGGTATATTTGTTTATTACCATCCAAGGAAGACCCCTATTGATTTTGATATGATTCTGAAAAAAATTCCTGGAATTCTGGAACTTGGAATTTCAAATTGTACTGTTTGTCATCCGTCTGTCAACAATTGTTTGTGGACACTGTGGAGACTACAGTTTTTATTGGATTTTCTTGAAACTTGGTATATATGTTTATTATCATTCAATGAAGACCCCTATCGATTTTGGTATAATTCCAAAAAAAATTCCTGGAATTCTGGGACTTGGAATTCGAAGTTGTTCTGTCTGTCTACAATTGCTTGTTGGCACTCTAGAGACTACAGTTTTTGATAGATCTCTTTGAAACTTTGTTTTTATATGCCCACATAGAAATATGGACGTATATTGTTGTCGCCCCTGTCTGGAATTCTGTGACTTGGAAAAATTCCTGGGATCTCTTTGAAACTTTGTATACAATATGTTTATTATCACTCAAGGAAAAACCAATATACATTTTGGTCTGATTACGAAAAGAATTCCTGGAATTCTGTGACTTGGAAAAATTCCTGGAATTCTGGGACTTGGAATTTAAAGTTTTCTGTGTGTCGTCAATTGCTTGTAGACAATGCAGGAAGTACAGTTTTTTATATACCCAAATGGAAATTCGGAAGTATAATGTTGTTGCCCCTGTCCATCCGTCTGTTCGTCTGTCAGCCCGTTTGTTTGTGGACACTGTAGAGACTACAGTTTTTATAGAATTTTCTCATACTTGTTCATTATCATCTAAGGCAGACCCCTATTGATTTTTGTTTGATTATGAAAGAAATTCCTTCAATTCTGGAACTTTGGATTTCAAAATTTGTTCTGTCTTTCAACCATTTCTTGTGGACACTGTACAAACTATATTCTATAAACTAAAAACTTCTTTAATACCAACCAAGGAAGAAGAAGATTTTGGTAGGATTCCAAAAAGAATTCCTGGAATTCTGGGAATTTCAAATTGTTCTGTTTGTCAACAAATGCTTTTTGATTTTTTTACTGAATGCAATACAATATAGTTAACTTCCAAGTTCCTTGTAAATCAGGAACCAGCTGTAATTGGACTTTTACTTTTACAATCAAAGCTATCAGTGGGCGTATGTTACCTTGCCTGGCAAGCTATCTTTGTTTTTTTCACTGGCTTTTTCAACCACAACAGTTTTTTACATTATTTGAATCTTATTAAATATATTAGCGAAATTAATTACGACATGTGCAATACCATACTGCTATTTCCGGGAAAAAAATATTGATAACTATGCAAACAATCATTACGAAGTACATAATGTTAAGTATGCCTTATTAATTTATTATATACAAATAGTGTTTATTTGAATTTGCTGAAGTTTTGTTCTTGTCTAATCTTTTAACATTCAAGGTAAAATGTTCAAGATCATTGTAGAACGTTCTGGAATGTTAATCTTTTATTTGTTTATATTGTAGAAGTGCCATATTTGGTCATAGAATGTTCTGGAACTCCCCTGAATGTTCTAGGGCATTCTGGATTAGAACTTTATAGAAAACTGAAATATATATAAGGGCATTTGTCTGAATATTAGATCAGATAGGTTACAGTGCTCTTAATTGTTTACATGTGGGAACTAAGGATTTGTGTGCTTGATCAGATGACTGTGAATTAACTTCAAGTTAGGATAAATCATTATTAAAGTGGATTTAACATTATACGTGGAGTAAGATTTTGTAAGTTAACATTTTGTTATGATATTTTTGTAATAAAGTTTAAGCTATTTCTTTGATAATAAATATTAAATTATTGTAAACTATTTCATTGACTTTTTGATTTTTGCTGGCATACACTGGCCCATAACAATAATGTGTTTTAAAAAACTACTCAATAAGCATAATAGCAACATATGTTTTTGGTGTTGTCTTTTATTCGTCAATAAACAAAAAATATACATATTCTCTAGGGCTGCAATGATTCCTGAAGTGGCGATTCGATACACTAAACGATACCCGTGCGACGACACGATTTATTGCGATAATAAATCGCAATTCGTTGTTAAAAGGGAAAAGAAAGAGAAAACTGATATTAATATTAATATTTAAACACACTTTTCAATATTTGGCACAAGTACAGTCTTTTTGTACATGCCTCACTCCGTTTTCATCGGCACTGTTTTACCGAAACCGTTGTAAAGCTATCGATTTGAAACTTGCCAGAGGGGTACTTATGTGTCCTGAATATTCACAGACGATTCCAACCATTCCTTTTACTTATAGTTAGCTTTTCGGGACGTTGGAGAAACAACATGACTTCCAAACTTCGGATTTATATTTTCTCGCAGCGCTTTCATTTTTATACGCCCACATAGAAATGTGGACGTATATTGTTGTCGCCCCTGTCCGTCGGTCCTTTGGTCCGTCGGTCCGTCTGTCAACAATTGTTTGTGGACACTGTAGAGACTACAGTTTTTATTGGAATTTCTTGAAACTTGGTATACTTGTTTATAATCACTCAAGGAAGAACCCTATCGATTTTGGTATGATTCCGAAAAAAATTCCTGGAATTCTTGGACTTTGAATGTCAAATTGTTCTGTTTGTAAACAAAAGCTTGTGGACACTGTAGAGACTCCATTTCTTTATGAATCTTTTTGTAACTTGGTATATTTGTTTATTACCATCCAAGGAAGACCCCTATTGATTTTGATATGATTCTGAAAAAAATTCCTGGAATTCTGGAACTTGGAATTTCGAATGTACTGTTTCTCATCCGTCTGTCAACAATTGTTTGTGGACACTGTAGAGACTACAGTTTTTTATTGGATCTTCTTGAAACTTGGTATACATGTTTATTACCATTCAACGAAGACCCCTATCGATTTTGGTATGATTCCGAAAAAAATTCCTGGAATTCTTGAACTTTGAATTTCAAATTGTTCTGTTTGATAACAAAAGCTTGTGGACACTGTAGAGACTCCATTTTTTTATGAATCTTTTTGTAACTTGGTATATTTGTTTATAACCATCCAAGGAAGAACCCTATTGATTTTGATATGATTCTGAAAAAAATTCCTGGAATTCTGGGACTTGGAATTTCGAATTGTACTGTTTGTCATCCGTCTGTCAATAATTGTTTGTGGACACTGTGGAGACTACAGGTTTCATTGGATTTTCTTGAAACTTGGTATACATGTTTATTATCATTCAATGAAGACCCCTATTGATTTTGGTATGATTCCGAAAAAATTCCTGGAATTCTTGGATTTGAATTTCAAATTGTTCTGTTTGTAAACAAAAGCTTGTGGACACTGTAGAGACTCCATTTCTTTATGAATCTTTTTGTAACTTGGTATATTTGTTTATTACCATCCAAGGAAGACCCCTATTGATTTTGATATGATTCTGAAAAAAATTCCTGGAATTCTGGAACTTGGAATTTCAAATTGTACTGTTTGTCATCCGTCTGTCAACAATTGTTTGTGGACACTGTGGAGACTACAGTTTTTATTGGATTTTCTTGAAACTTGGTATATATGTTTATTATCATTCAATGAAGACCCCTATCGATTTTGGTATAATTCCAAAAAAAATTCCTGGAATTCGAAGTTGTTCTGTCTGTCTACAATTGCTTGTTGGCACTCTAGAGACTACAGTTTTTGATAGATCTCTTTGAAACTTTGTTTTTATATGCCCACATAGAAATATGGACGTATATTGTTGTCGCCCCTGTCTGGAATTCTGTGACTTGGAAAAATTCCTGGGATCTCTTTGAAACTTTGTATACAATATGTTTATTATCACTCAAGGAAAAACCAATATACATTTTGGTCTGATTACGAAAAGAATTCCTGGAATTCTGTGACTTGGAAAAATTCCTGGAATTCTGGGACTTGGAATTTAAGTTTTCTGTGTGTCGTCAATTGCTTGTAGACAATGCAGGAAGTACAGTTTTTTATATACCCAAATGGAAATTCGGAAGTATAATGTTGTTGCCCCTGTCCATCCGTCTGTTCGTCTGTCAGCCCGTTTGTTTGTGGACACTGTAGAGACTACAGTTTTTATAGAATTTTCTCATACTTGTTCATTATCATCTAAGGCAGACCCCTATTGATTTTTGTTTGATTATGAAAGAAATTCCTTCAATTCTGGAACTTTGGATTTCAAAATTTGTTCTGTCTTTCAACCATTTCTTGTGGACACTGTACAAACTATATTCTATAAACTAAAAACTTCTTTAATACCAACCAAGGAAGAAGAAGATTTTGGTAGGATTCCAAAAAGAATTCCTGGAATTCTGGGAATTTCAAATTGTTCTGTTTGTCAACAAATGCTTTTTGATTTTTTTACTGAATGCAATACAATATAGTTAACTTCCAAGTTCCTTGTAAATCAGGAACCAGCTGTAATTGGACTTTTACTTTTACAATCAAAGCTATCAGTGGGCGTATGTTACCTTGCCTGGCAAGCTATCTTTGTTTTTTTCACTGGCTTTTTCAACCACAACAGTTTTTTACATTATTTGAATCTTATTAAATATATTAGCGAAATAATTACGACGTGCAATACCATACTGCTATTTCCAGGAAAAACATATTGATAACTATGCAAACAGACATTACATAATGTTAAGTATGCCTTCTTAATTTATTATATACAAATAGTGTTTATTTGAATTTGCTGAAGTTTTGTTCTTGTCTAATCTTTTAACATTCAAGGTAAAATGTTCAAGATCATTGTAGAACGTTCTGGAATGTTAATCTTTTATTTGTTTATATTGTAGAAGTGCCATATTTGGTCATAGAATGTTCTGGAACTCCCCTGAATGTTCTAGGGCATTCTGGATTAGAACTTTATAGAAAACTGAAATATATATAAGGGCATTTGTCTGAATATTAGATCAGATAGGTTACAGTGCTCTTAATTGTTTACATGTGGGAACTAAGGATTTGTGTGCTTGATCAGATGACTGTGAATTAACTTCAAGTTAGGATAAATCATTATTAAAGTGGATTTAACATTATACGTGGAGTAAGATTTTGTAAGTTAACATTTTGTTATGATATTTTTGTAATAAAGTTTAAGCTATTTCTTTGATAATAAATATTAAATTATTGTAAACTATTTCATTGACTTTTTGATTTTTGCTGGCATACACTGGCCCATAACAATAATGTGTTTTAAAAAACTACTCAATAAGCATAATAGCAACATATGTTTTTGGTGTTGTCTTTTATTCGTCAATAAACAAAAATAAATCATTTCTTTTTTTTCGCAAATAATACGTGAAAAACAAATTTCTAATATCCTATATGCAAGGAATCCGTGTTCTTATAGGAAAATGAAGGGAGGTAATCAAATATCAGAATCGTGCTGATTCATCGCGATTATTTTTTTCTATCGAAATGCATCGATAAGCAGGAACGAATGGCGATTCATTGATTTTACGTTGAATCTTTGCAGCCCTAATATTCTCACAAGCTGTAGCAAATTTGCAACTAATCCCAACTAGGTGTAAATATACTCACATCAGTAAAATTTGCACATAAGCAAAAAATACATACGCTTTAGACAGCTGTCAAGCTTGAACTTTTTTGTGAGTTATTGCTCTTGTAAAATAGTGTCAAAATGGTGTAGTGGCAATTTTCAATGGATTATGGTGGAACTTGGTGCAAGCATTGGCATTTAGAAAATTTTCAATGAATGTTTTTGAGTTATTGCGCAATTTATGATTCAAATTCAATGCAGACAGTGGGCGAATGTTAGCTTGTCTGGCAAGCTATTTTAATGAAACTTGGTGTGATTGTTGGAATTGATAAGACGCCGGTCAAGTTCAAACTTGTCGATTTTGATGAACTGTCTTTTTTTATTGCCCTGTAATTTCATTGTGGATGCAATAGAAGCTACAATTATCAATGGATTTTGATGAAACTTGTTGTGGTCTTTGGAATTGATAAGACAGCGGTCAAGTTCAAATTTGACTACTTAGATGAAGAGTTTGATTGTGTATATAGATGCTATCAATCAAAGGATAAAATGATTTAAAAATGCTGATGTGTTGTCGTAGGTTACCTTGCCTGGCAAGCTATGTTATCATTTATATTGATGTTGGTTAAGTTTGAATGTGATGATTTTGCAAAAAACAGTTCTGGAGTTATTGCCCTTGTCTCAGTAAAGCAATAAACAGTAACAGCCTTAATACATCAATACATTTACTGCCAAGAGAGTGTATCAAACTTGACCACTGTGATTTTTAGTGAATTAAAATAAAATTTTGTGTGTATAATATTATCTAAAAGATAAATTTTGGTTCATTTCTGCAAATACTAATGGAGTTTCAACCTGTGTTAAAACAGAAATATACTTCAAAGTAGGCATATCTTGCTAGGCAACTGCTTGTTTGATTCGTGTACATGTTTTAAACTTAGAACTTTCTTTCTTTTATTTCAGTATGAAATGAAGATACAACTTGTGTTTAAAGGAAGACATGCAGTCTTTAGATGTATAGATTTTCACAATGGAAGAGGAATAATTCTAAACTCAAGTTCCTTACAAGTTAAAACAAATTGTATTGAAAAAGTTCAGTACATTTTACCAAGGTTAACCAATCCTGTATGGAAAGGAATTTGTCATAGGGAATTTCATACATGTCGGTCATTATGTTCTTCAGAATCTGGTGGAAACAACAAAACATGTAAAGAACCAGATAACATTTCTACAGAATCTGATGGAAACAACAAAACATGTAAAGAACCAGATTACATTTCTACAGATTCTGATGGAAACACCAAAACAATTCAAAAACCAGGTAACATTTCTACAGATTCTGATGGAAACAACAAAACAAGTAAAGAACCAGATAACATTTCTACAGAATCTGATGGAAACAACAAAACATGTAAAGAACCAGATTACATTTCTACAGATTCTGATGGAAACACCAAAACAATTCAAAAACCAGGTAACATTTCTACAGATTCTGATGGAAACAACAAAACAAGTAAAGAACCAGATAACATTTCTACTGATTCTGATGGAAACAACAAAACAAGTAAAGAACCAGATAACATTTCTACAGTTTCTGAGAAAATAGCTTGCCAGGCAAGGTAACATACGCCCACTGGCAGCATTGAATTTGAAAAATAAATAGAGCAATAACTCAAATACACTCACTGAATTAATATTGAAGTTAAGGGCAAAAACTAAAAAACTGTTCATGGAAAATTGTCAAATTAGAACTTGACCACCATCTTATCTATTTCAATACTCATACCAAGTTTCATCAAATGTATTAAATATAGTTTGTACAGTGTCCACAAGAAATGGTTGAAAGACAGAACAAATTTTGAAATCCAAAGTTCCAGAATTGAAGGAATTTCTTTCATAATCAAACAAAAATCAATAGGGGTCTGCCTTAGATGATAATGAACAAGTATGAGAAAATTCTATAAAAACTGTAGTCTCTACAGTGTCCACAAACAAACGGGCTGACAGACGAACAGACGGATGGACAGGGGCAACAACATTATACTTCCGAATTTCCATTTGGGTATATAAAAAACTGTACTTCCTGCATTGTCTACAAGCAATTGACGACACACAGAAAACTTTAAATTCCAAGTCCCAGAATTCCAGGAATTTTTCCAAGTCACAGAATTCCAGGAATTCTTTTCGTAATCAGACCAAAATGTATATTGGTTTTTCCTTGAGTGATAATAAACATATTGTATACAAAGTTTCAAAGAGATCCCAGGAATTTTTCCAAGTCACAGAATTCCAGACAGGGGCGACAACAATATACGTCCATATTTCTATGTGGGCATATAAAAACAAAGTTTCAAAGAGATCTATCAAAAACTGTAGTCTCTAGAGTGCCAACAAGCAATTGTAGACAGACAGAACAACTTCGAATTCCAAGTCCCAGAATTCCAGGAATTTTTTTTGGAATTATACCAAAATCGATAGGGGTCTTCATTGAATGATAATAAACATATATACCAAGTTTCAAGAAAATCCAATAAAAACTGTAGTCTCCACAGTGTCCACAAACAATTGTTGACAGACGGATGACAAACAGTACAATTTGAAATTCCAAGTTCCAGAATTCCAGGAATTTTTTTCAGAATCATATCAAAATCAATAGGGGTCTTCCTTGGATGGTAATAAACAAATATACCAAGTTACAAAAAGATTCATAAAGAAATGGAGTCTCTACAGTGTCCACAAGCTTTTGTTTACAAACAGAACAATTTGAAATTCAAATCCAAGAATTCCAGGAATTTTTTCAGAATTCCAGGAATTTTTTTCAGAATCATATCAAAATCAATAGGGTTCTTCCTTGGATGGTAATAAACAAATATACCAAGTTACAAAAAGATTCATAAAGAAATGGAGTCTCTACAGTGTCCACAAGCTTTTGTTTACAAACAGAACAATTTGAAATTCAAATCCAAGAATTCCAGGAATTTTTTTTGGAATCATACCAAAATCAATAGGGGTCTTCATTGAATGATAATAAACATGTATACCAAGTTTCAAGAAAATCCAATGAAACCTGTAGTCTCCACAGTGTCCACAAACAATTATTGACAGACGGATGACAAACAGTACAATTCGAAATTCCAAGTCCCAGAATTCCAGGAATTTTTTTCAGAATCATATCAAAATCAATAGGGTTCTTCCTTGGATGGTTATAAACAAATATACCAAGTTACAAAAAGATTCATAAAAAAATGGAGTCTCTACAGTGTCCACAAGCTTTTGTTATCAAACAGAACAATTTGAAATTCAAAGTTCAAGAATTCCAGGAATTTTTTTCGGAATCATACCAAAATCGATAGGGGTCTTCGTTGAATGGTAATAAACATGTATACCAAGTTTCAAGAAGATCCAATAAAAACTGTAGTCTCTACAGTGTCCACAAACAATTGTTGACAGACGGATGAGAAACAGTACATTCGAAATTCCAAGTTCCAGAATTCCAGGAATTTTTTTCAGAATCATATCAAAATCAATAGGGGTCTTCCTTGGATGGTAATAAACAAATATACCAAGTTACAAAAAGATTCATAAAGAAATGGAGTCTCTACAGTGTCCACAAGCTTTTGTTTACAAACAGAACAATTTGAAATTCAAAGTCCAAGAATTCCAGGAATTTTTTTCGGAATCATACCAAAATCGATAGGGTTCTTCCTTGAGTGATTATAAACAAGTATACCAAGTTTCAAGAAATTCCAATAAAAACTGTAGTCTCTACAGTGTCCACAAACAATTGTTGACAGACGGACCGACGGACCGACGGACCGACGGACCGACGGACAGGGGCGACAACAATATACGTCCACATTTCTATGTGGGCGTATAGTTTCTGAGAAAAGTAAAATTGGAAGAAAGAGTACTAAGAATTTTATGTGTGACATCTGTAGTAAATCATTTGCCTCAAATAGTTCCCTAACAGTTCATCAAAGAATTCATACTGGAGAGAAACCCTATACTTGTGATATTTGTCATAAGTCATTTCGTCAATCAGGTGATTTAACAAAACATCTGAGAACACATACTGGAGAGAAACCCTATACATGTGATATTTGTAATAAGTCATTCAATCAATCAAATAATTTAACAGTTCATATGAGAACACATACTGGAGAAAAACCCTATACATGTGATGTTTGTAATAAGTCATTCAGTCAAAGCAGTTCTCTAACAACACATCTGAGAACACATACTGGAGAGAAACCCTATACATGTGATATTTGTAATAAGTCATTCAATCAATCAAATAATTTAACAGTTCATATGAGAACACATACTGGAGAAAAACCCTATACA